>PVKM010016914.1:0-26387 GCA_004027735.1 Carollia perspicillata
TTTACAGCCAGACCCAAGAAACTTAGATTATATTTTAGATTGTATTTCTGAAGGGAAAAATCTGCTTTTTGTGCCTAAAGCCTATATTCTCACCCATTTTCTTAATGAAATTGGAGATGGGTTTGTCCTGAATAATAATTCGGTCCCATTCATTATAAAATCATTTTCAACAATTTAACAAGTGAATTTAGATGACATATTCAGATTGTATGAATTTCTGGAAAATGTATCAATACATAACATGCAAATGGCAACAAAAATTCTCTAGCTTCAGTAAGTAACTTAAATGTGTAAGAGGGAAAACAGTGGGTCTGACTGAATACCCACGGGCTGGCCATTATCGGCCACTGCTGTGTGCCAGGCTCCTCTACTGTCTTCCTTCCCTTTCCTTCCCATGCCAGGAGACCGAAGTTGAGAGAGCTTGCGGATAGGACCGCACAGTTAGCAAATGACCCAGCTAGGATTTGCTGGGTTACCGATTACCGATTGCTGGGTTTCCAGTTACCGATTCCTCAGGAGTGTTTGTTTTGGGTGCATTGTGTAAAGAAAGTGTTGGGGAGTTTGATCTCCATAACTCACAGTCTGAGAAGACATTCTGGAGGTGATGGTTTCTAAAGGCATCAGCCAGGCAAAGTTTGCCCACAACACAGCGTAGCAAAGAATGTGCCTGGTCCATTGGGGAGAATTGTAGGTTGTTGCCTTCAGATGGAAGTATCTCTCTGTGGCCATCAGCTCTTCTGTAGTACAGTTTATTTGGTGCTTTTGGCTTTATCAACGTGATATGTCTACACAATTGTCCGCTCAGCAATTCACATCAGTGGTGAGCATGGCTGAGATAACAGAGCTAAAGAAGATCTGGTCCTTTCAATCCTGTAAACATAGCGTCATGATTTGGTTTTGACTGTTTAGAATTGGGGCTCAAGTTACCATGGATTTCAGATAAAATTCACCATAAAAGCACACTGTGGCCTAATCATATTTGCTTATCAAAAAAATCGACAATGAAGTTCAGGACAACAGGTTCAGAGAAGCGTGATTTTAGCCCATGGGAGTTTCAAATAGGCTGTCCACTGATGAGTAGGCCCATATCAAGGAAGAGTAAAAATGAGCACCCAAGAAAAAATGTTAGTTAAGTAGAGTACTTCTGATTTTAAGCTTTCAGAGCATTGCTGTGGACCTAAATCAATTATGAGCCAGTTGAATAGTTAAGAAAATGTTTTTCATAGAGCTCTTCAAAATGTTAACAGGTGTCAAAGATATTCTACCAAGGAAGCTGAGGCACACTGCGAGTGTTTGTGTGTCAGTGTTACTGTCTGACAAAAGCAGAAAAGTGAGAACACGTTTTTCACCCAGGGAATGCTGGAATTGCAACTCGGGGTTCGAGTCCATCATGTGCTGGAAACATCCTGGATGATTCAACTAATTCCCTGTGTACCACTAATGCATCAGTTCCTACAGATTGCCTTTCCATGACATAATGAAACACTTGCTGTGATGCGTCAGACTGTGATTTTGTTAAGTCAGCCTACTGTGACAGTTTGTCACATTTATCTGTGGGAGCCAAGGCAGTCCTGTGTGTGAAGCCGAATTCCTTCTGTGATCCGAACCCCTCCCTCTCCACTGGAGCAATCTCTGACCACTTCAAAACCTTGGTATCCCTTCAGAAAACGAAGGCCTTATCTCTTCAGATCTCACCCTGAATTCCGTTCACCTCTGAATTCCAATCAAAGAAAACTGAATAATCCAATTCCCTTTGAAATTTTTGATGCAATCTGATGTTGACATCCATCTCAAGGGTAGACCATGTAAAAAGCATGCTCTCCTGCTGGATCACTGCCCACAGTGACTTTCTCTATCTGATTCAAAGCTGTTTAAAACAAGGTTTCTCTCGGGGCTCTTCCATTATCACAGCTTGGATAAATTGACTTCAGTGGAAAACCTCTTGGCATATCAGCTTCACAATTTAGGAAAAGTAAGAGTTTTGTCAGAGAAGAGTGGTATGAATTAAGCCTTGATATGATTTTAAAAAGGTGACTAAAAAAATCTATTGTTAAAAAAATCGATTGTTTAAGAGGTGGGCTAAATTTCTAAGTACCAAGTAGCAGGGATGTCCAACCAGTGGCCTGTAGGCCACAGTGTGGCCCAGGATGGTGAGGAATATAGACCAACACAAAACCATAAATTTACTTAAAAACTTTTTTTGCTTGTCAGTTTTCATCAGTGTTTGTGTATTTAATGTGTGGCCCAAAACAACTCTTCTTCCTCCAGTGTGGCCCAGAGGCACCAGAAAGTCAGACACCTCTACCTGGACACAGGCTGGCCTGTGGGATTTGTGATGCTCGTGCCCCATCAAACAGGGAATGGAGGATACAAAGATAAACTTACAAGTCACAGTATGTCTTCCTGGGGCATGAGCATTCTTCTTTCTGCCCTGGCCCCTAAATTTGATCCTTCAGTGGCCTTCTGTGACACCAATTCTCTGTACTTCTCCTTTGGGCACTTAGTCTATTTATTCTTTGTCTTGTTTTCACATTGTTCATGTGTTACCTTGCCTCTATAACCAGACTGAAAGGTCTGGAGACCAAGGGTGATATTTTCCACTGCTTTTGTGACCATCACAGCATCTAATGGTTGTTTGAGTTCACAGGAGATTTCTGTCAATCCTCATAAAGTGAAACCAAATTCAGTAAGTAGCCTTGGTAATCTTGACCCGGGGCCAGGACCGAATCCACAAAATCTACTTGTCCTCATTGGCAGCCACTTTACATCTTATTTGTCTGCCAGAGCACTCTCCTGGCTCAATGGCCCACACACTTCTACGTGTCAAAGGCATCTTCATTTTTGGAAAATGTTTAGGTTTTTTCTCACGTGTAGTCCCTTTTCATCTTCTTGAATGCCAAACCTAGGTCTGTGGCATTAAATAGGGTTTTATTTGCCAATAATTAACAAGTTAATAAAGGATACCTGTGTGGTTGCCTAGTCTCAGCACAGGATTTAATAATAAGTATAGGCTCACAAGCCTTGCAAAAGGCTTTCCAGTATATTGACTCAGTTTTTATTGAGCTTGACAAAATTATCATTTTTGTTGGCATTCATCCGTGCTCCCAAAGCCCAAGTTACTTCTTTATTTTTTTCATCCTTTCTTTTCTCTTCAAAAATGTATACTTCCTCTGATTCAGTATGTGGTTATTGTAAAGATTTTGGAAAATACAGGACAACAAGAAAATTAAATCCATCCGTAATCCTATTGCCCAGAGATAAGCATTTTGAAAGTAATTGCCTTCCAGACTTTTCCTGTGCATATGTATGTGCACGGCCCTCACTCCATAAGCTGGGATGCCCAGGACATGTTTTCTCATTTTCCTCAGTCCAAATGAAAGCCGACCTTACCTTCTCGCTGTCTTCCCAGAGTATTGCCACATTTACCTTGCCAAGTCTGAGGAGGTTCCACTGATACTTTTATTATGATTGACTGAAAATTATAAATCAATCCATGAATAGTAGGTATTTTAATAACATGAAGTCTTCCGTCTAAGAATATGGTATATAACTATTATTCAAATTTTCTTTTGTCTCTTGGTTAAAATTTTATAGTATGGGGGGTTGGAGAGGCACAGAAGTCCTACCCTTTTCTAACTTATTTCTAGGTATTAAACTTTTTCAAGGCAATTGTGAAAAAATCTTACCTTTACATTTACTATTATTAATGGTATTATTTAAGAAAGTTACTGGATTTTTTGTATTTATTTTGTCTTCAGCCATGTTAGTAATTTCTTTTTATTAGTTATGTTATTGTTGGTTTGTTCTGTGGAAATTTTAAGTAGACCACTGCACCATCAACCAGTGGCAAAAGCTACACATTTTATTTCCATTTCACGTCTTATTACATTGACTAAATGTCAAGAACACGGCAAACAATGCTGACACTTCCATTTTAAAGACATTATTTCAATGTTTTATAGATATTTATTGTGTTAGCTGCTGGTTTGATATATGTTACTTATTATGCTAAATAATAGTTGCTTTTTAAAAATGTTCTTTGAACGAGACTTCCTTAAGATTTTTGGAGCTACCTACTTAAAAACTATTGTGTGAGGAGTAAAAGTGTCAACATAGGTATAACTTACTAATTTACTGATTATCAATGGGTAATTATAATAATAATTAAATAACATTTCTTTACATTATTCCATTTAACCTAGTTAGATTTCATCATGCCATTTTTATTTTTATTATCACTTATATTTGCATTTTTTTTCTTCTTCTTCCACTGCATCACGATCTCCTTTAAGGAATCGTATTATTCCTTTGCAGCATCTCACAGTGTCTTCTAATGTGTTCACACTCTATGGATATTTGTTGTTGATGGCCTAGTAACCTAGCACTGATAATAATAACAACCATAATAGTGACCTAAAATTTATTGAGTACTTATTATATACCCAAGCAGTTCCAAGAACTTTATAGGCTATCTTTTTAATCCACACAACAACACTTTAAGGTTGATATTATTACTAGAGCTGTTTTCCCATACAAGGCACTGAGGCAGATTAAGTAGATTGGCCCAGAGGCACACCTAGGAAATGATATAGCCTAGACCGGGAAGGTAGGCATCCTAATCCCAGAGCTGTGCTCTTGTCCACGGATGGTGACGTGATTATATAAGTTGTGTTGGTAAGCTGCTTTAATGAAATTTTCACCCTTCTTTATGACTATGAGGAGCAACCAGTAGAGTGGGGTAAGACTAAAATATGTTTCTCTGGCATAGCATTTTAAGTTTTGGTCTTGTTTTTACTTCTCAAGGTAGAACTTTGGATATTTCAATATGAAATGGCCTTAAGAATGTTTTATTTAGTAATCTTCATAGCTTTTCCTAGCCAGCACAACTTTGGTTATCACTTAAACCTTTGTTTTGCAGAACTCTTTATTTTTGTTCAAAGCAAAAAAAATTACTTTATTCCCTGTGGCAGAATAAATATACACAATTGGAAGAGTTACAAAGATGATGCCCACGTACTTTGGACAGTTTATCCTTAGACAGTTTTCTCAGGGATTGCAGGTTACCTGGTTAAACTCTGTTGAGTTCAAGATGGACTCACAAGGGCCTGGGTAGAGAATAGGGAAATGGGACTCTGGTCCAGCTCACCACCAGTCACATTGGAGACCACTAGAAAACCAGAGAAATGTTCTTACATATGGTAAGAGTATATAAAGTTAACTAAAAGGCAATTAAGTTTTCTTCTAGGGCAAGAAGTTACTATCAATATGATAATGAGAAACATAATTCAGAAATTGCAAAAATATATTTCTGATGAACACCAAAACATCAAGACTATGATACCTTTTTTGCCATTTGAAAACTCTCAATATCTTGTTTAATTAATATAAAATACTTTATTTGAAACATCTTAAACACCAATTTAATATGTAAATTAAACATCTTCAATGTTGAGTGACAGAATTACCACTTTTTTTCTTCTTTAGAAACTGAATTTAATTAACTTTTCTAGATCACTTTTAACTGCAAATCACTTTTATGTTCCCATTCCTTAAGCCATATGTTCACAAATAATTAAAATAATAAAACAATAGTCACCTCTCAATTCCAACATGAAAGTAGTGCTTTAAAAAGAGCAAATTTCAGGTTATCAAACACTCCGCTCATTTCCAGTTCCAGTTCTACCAATAAAAAGCTATCTTTTCACAATTTTATTTTCTGCTGGCTTAGATTATAAATAGTTTTTGAAGTTGATATTTTTTCAACGTTGTCATGCTTCTTCATTGAAAAATAACTTTTTCCCACATTTATTTTGTATCTCCAAGTTATGTCTACCTTTAGTGTTTTAATTATAGGTTATTTTGGGCTCTCTGCATAAAGATGAATGAGCTTGGAAGCCAAATTTCATTACTCCTACTACAAAGATAGGGCCAATAACAGATGCAACAAATTTTAACTATCATTTCCATCAGGATTACAGATGGTATTGATGTGGAAGACATCTGTGGCACAGGCCAGAGGAGAGATAGTTGGCTTCTTCTTAGAGGCAGGGCAAAGAATGTGGCAAAAAGATCTGAGGACACCATGAGGAATTCCAGCGCCAGTCTCGCGCATGTGCAGGTCATGGTAAATCAGTTACAGCAGATTCAGAGGCTCTCTATGGGGGAGGGGGCCCAGGCACACACCGGGCACTTCCTGAATGTTCCAGGGTTTTCCTACACTGCTTTTGGCAGAATCAGAATGAAGAATAGCTGAGATAAATTGTTTGCACTTAAAGAATAGATAGAAAAGATTTCCAAGTGGAAGCTGCTTTATCAAGTAGGACCACGCAAATTGGAATCTCCTTGCCTTGTTGCTGAGGAAACATACGTCAGATAAATGAAGCAGCAAGGGAAATAAATCCCGCATTGCAAAGATGAAAAGGAAAAAACGGGCAACACTTTCTATTAATTGAGTGTATCGATGATAGGATATAAACATGGGCTTAGACCATCCAATAATTAACAGATATTTTTGAGCACTGGTTATGTGCTAGAAACTGTGACAGTTGCTGGGAGACAGTGACATGCAATTTAAACGTGGTCCCTGCGTGCCCAGATCTTACAGTGGTGGAGCCTTTGTACACATTAAAATACTAGCATAAGGATAAAAGATAACCACATAATTGAAACAATTTTTTTCTCTTTACTATTTTCAATGTTTGTACACTCCATCCTTTCCGTTATTATAAGCTATCGCTATTAATATGTGTAAAGGTAAGCTTTTTATGTATATTAATTCATTTAATCTTCACATCAACCTGTGGAAGGTGAATTATTTATATTCCTGTTTTACAAGTGAAAAATCTCGGCATAGTAACATGGGAGTAATTTCCTGAGGGTTAAACAGCTCCTACACCGAAGAGCTGGGAACCCAGCCCTGGGAGCGTAGGTCTAGTCTGCTCTCCCTCGGGACTACATGGCAATGATGCAATTCTTCCCGACAAACTTCCTGTGAAACTTTCACTTTTATTGGGTCGTAATGTCCCTGTGGGCCATGTCATTGATATTTCCTGAAGTGCTGTGTGTATAATAGACCTCTGGAATGTGTTATTGATAATTGCCCTTACTAGTCAGGCAACATGTTGTTTTATACATGTATACAACTTGTTGTATAAATAATGTTAGCAAACTTCTTTAAATGCAGTTTTAAACCTGCTTTATTGCTCTCAGGTGACAAGTTAATGAGGTTTTAAGTAAGGATAAGCCCTGGGGAAATAAGGAGGACCCAAGACTACCTTAGCTCACACAGAGACAAGAAGGTCCTGGGATTTGGGTTACAGTGATGTTCCAAGGAGGCTGGCAGCTAGTGGTCCAACAGCATCTCTTAGAAGAAGCTGTTCCTGGGACAGCACTCCTCTGCCTGCCTTTCCTCCATGGCTTGGTTCTCTCTCCATGTTTATTCTTGATAGGACACACCTTCTTATTACACCGTGCTTCCATTGCTTCATGACATCCAGTGCACATTTTTTGCTGCTGATGTAGTTGCAAATATCAGATTTACATTCCACATGAGATGGTATCCAGTGGGACCTGGTTTAGGGCAGAGGTTTGACGTTGGTGCCTCATGAGCCCATGGCTAGTCTGAAACCACCTGCCCTTGACTCAGGAACTGAATGCTGTCCATTAATTTATGGCCAGGCTGTGAGGATACTTGGCATTTGCTGTATCAGGAGCTTTCTGCAGGAAGTTCTGGGTGTGTCAGACACTCTGAGAATTTAAGAAGGGTGTAGTGAAACTGTCAGACAAGTCCCATTGCTTTTCTAGCATCAACATATTAATGATATATTTCTACCTTCGATACCTATGTGATCTAAGACAGTAGTTTGTGTGGCCGGTGGGCCAGGGAACAGAGAAAGAATCTGTTAGAACAGGAAGAGAATGAGGGAACAAGGATCATGAAACTGTTAGAATTTCATAAATATTAAATTTTGAAAAAAATGCTAAAACGGAGTTGTCAATTATGTGGTTAATTGTCAAGTTGTTGATAGCAAAGTGATAGGGCAGAATGAACCTCAAGAGATCATCAAGATCATTTTCCTAATCTAAGAGACTAAAGGAGGTATTTGTCAACCATTTAAACGTTTGTATCTAAAATCTGTAAAGCAACATACTCTTGAGAAGACAGTATAATAGAGCGCCTGCTCCTTCCCTCTTCCCCGTTGTTGTCCTCCTTAGTCTCTATTACTACCAGCATATTATATACGTGTGTGTTTATTTGTCATTGTCTTGCTTGCTGCAATACAAGCTTCATGTAGCAGCTTTGTCTTTTCCATCTACTGCTAAATCTCCTGTGCCTAGAGAGCTTCTCGCCTATGGTAGATGCTTATAAATATTTGTTGAATAATTGAATTAATTAATATACATATTGAAAAGTGTTTGGAAGAATACATACCAAATTGTTGAAAACATTTACCTCTGGGGAGTACAATTAGCAGAGCTGGGAGAGAATTGACGGGAGAAGGAGGTGGAATGGTGGATTTTTATTTCCTAAACCTCTATATTATTTACATTTAGCATTACTTAGCAAATTGTATTTGAAATGGGAAGGAGGTGGGGAGGGTTGGGGGGGTAGGCTGGGATGGGAGTAAAAGGCAGAAAACTGTACTTGAACAACAATTAAAATAAAAAATAAAAAAACAAAAAAACCCAAATTATATTTGACTTGATTTGCATTTAACTTTTTTTCGAATGCACCTATTGCACAAACAAGTAAAGATATATGTAGAGAGTTATGTTGTAATGCTAATAATATGTATACTAATATCATATAGTCTTTTACAATGAATATGTCCAATATGCAACGGCAAGATGGTAAGTTCCTTTTCAAGAGGGCTCATTAAAAAAATCTAACTTTAGTATTCCATATGTGGTAAGGAATTAATATGTAATTACTGACTGATCCCCTGGACAAAATGGAACAATAGTGATACTAGTTTTAAAACTAAAAATCTCTTCCAAATGTCTGGAAACAGTCTTTCACCAGGTACTCAGAAAAGTAATAGAATTTCTGGTAAGAATACCTGGAACTACTTAAGAAGCAGTCGATCATAGACAATGACTAGAATCATTTTGTAAGAAGAAAAAGCATGCCAACACGCATAATGGCATTTTTTAAAAGACTGTAAAATTGCAAAATTAAAGATGAAGAGTGTATTGGTCAGGGTCCAGTAAAAAAAAAAATAGGGCCTATACCACATATATTTCAGTGAACACATTTCTTATGGGGAAATACTTACAAAGGTGTTGGGACAGCTTACAAATCAGACAGAGGAAGGAAGGCCACCCAGAGATTAGTAATGGCAGGAAGCCTCTATCATTGTATTGCTGGAGGAACCAAGGTCGAGGTGATGTTACCAGGGCCTGAGGCCAGCGGGCATCACTGGGTGTGAACTGCGACTGCCCATATTCCCAAAGGGAGGGCCTATCCATTGGGGCCTAGAAATACAAAGGGGGAGGCCCTCCCATGGCAACTGGTTTATTTAGGAGACAAAGTCACTATTCAGAAAGAGGGGAAGAAATACTCTGGCTTCTCCCTGCTCCCCACTTTCAAGTCTCCCACTAGTACCTCCCATTGGCTACACCCAACAAGAAGTCAGTTTGAATGGGATCCTGGGAACTGTAGTTACAGAGTTTGCTCCCTGAAATGCAGTAGGGATTGGGGAAGAATAGGGAATGGTTCTGAAAGCAAACAGGCAAACGACCTGAGCAAATAACTTAATAGAGGAAAAAATATATTCTATTTATGCAATAGCAAGTTTTAGATACAGTATTTTAGGTATATTTAGTTATATTAATTATTTTCTACAGGGTTTATTCAGGTATTTTTGGGTAAGAACATCAGTGTGAATTTAAGAAGAGCATTAATCATTTCTCAACCTTTTTAGACTCAGGAATCCTGTTTACATCAGTAGATAATATTGCCAATCGCCTTACTGAGTCTTTATTCCTATACTATTTTAATGGTGTATTATGGCATAAAAAATAAACATACGTTTTTGTTCACTTAATATTAGTAATTTTTGTAATTGTGAAAAAATTCAATTTTTAAAAAATATTTTTTCTGACTTTTTTCCTAAGTGGCAAACTAGGAGAGAGACTCTGAGGCTAAATTTATAAGCATTTCTCATGAATAATCTTTCTCCCCTCCAATATATTAAAAGCCAAATTAGACATAACTGCCATTATATAAATATATATATTTTTTAACTTTGGCTTTTGAAATATTGCAGATATTTCAATGTGCTGTGTAGGAATTTAAATTAAATGAATGCACCTCATGGATCTTTTGAGGATCAACTTGTGGGGAATTTGCAGAATTATTATCATTTATTGCTTTCATCAAGTATATAATTGAGAAGATTCTCCCAGTGATTTATACCACTATAAAATACTTGGTCTTATTTCTATTAATTATGATTTGGAAGATGTAGTAAGTATAACGTTAATGAATGTGTTGAATGATGTTGGATTAATTGGAATGACAAAAATGCCTTAAGCAAAGAGTGATAGTTTGAGGCTATTGGCAAATCCCAAGATTAAACTGGTATTTGCTTTGTGCCCTGCTCTGTCCTTAGAAATCTGGCTGGTCCAGAACAAGAAGTTAAGTCCGATTTTCAGTTGTCATTCCTTGTATTTTTGCATAAAACTTCTCATTGTGGAAGTTTCAAACGTACAACAGTAACTCCAAGTACTACTCACCCAGCTTCGAGAACGATCAACTCGTGACCAGTTTTGTTTTCATATACAGAGGGTGGGGCAGAAGTAGGTGTGCCGTTGTTCCCGTGGAAAAGAATACACAATTAATTAATTAATTATTAAATAATTAATAAGCAATAATAATAATACAAGAATAAACTCTGTGTTTCTCATACAACTATAAATCTACTTTTGCCTTACCCTGTATTCTCTTTCCTCTTCCCTTCAACACCCCTGCATTATTTTAAAGACAATCTCAACCATCATGTCATTGCATTTCTGGTTTTAACGAACCTTTTATTGGTCCTGGTAGCTTTCCATTTAGTAGTGTAATAAGAGAATCAACACAAAAATTTTTTCTCTCCCAAGAATGCCTGTTATGGGTGGGCCATAGTGTTGGAAAATAGCAGAGAATTACATATCCTTTGGTGTATGGTTCTAAATTGAGGCCGTAGGTAAACAATCTTGCAAAGTGCACATGTACTTCTGAAGATGGGAAACGTGTTAATTTTCAGAAGTCATTAGCATGCATCTTAAAATCAGACTCGTGTACAATTCCCCGATTCAGTGTAGAACCATAATGAAGTGGTTCTTCAATTTGGAAACAAATATTTTAGAGGTATTTAGGAATGTCACACAAAAAATTCCAGAACCTAGAACTTGTTCTTCACCATAATGGCAACAATGGCCAGAAACTTTTGTGTAAAAATAAGCCGAGGAAGGATTCTTTTCTCACATTATACAACCTCCTTGGAAAATAAAATCTCTGTCCCTGGAGTCATAACCCCTGTGATGATGACTTCCATGTCCATGTCTCTCCTGAGCTCAGGTTCAAACATAAAACTCCTAGGAGGTATTTCTGCACACCTGTGCACAAAGCTCCTTGTATGCCACATGTCTAGGAGAGATTGTTCTGACGTGTCAGACCCACTTTCCCTGTCATTGTCCTCATGGATGTGAATGGCATCATCATCCGGTTAGATATCCAAGTCACAATCATCAGCTTTTGTCCTGGCTGCCTCTTAAAAGCCTCTCAACCTCTCTCTCTCTACTATTGCTTTGCTTTAGACATTTTTTATTTTTGGCCAGAACTAGTGAACTTATCTTAGATCTAATCCATTCTCTCCCGTGCGTATTGGAGACACATTGAACATGCAAATCAAATACCTCTCCTATCTCAAACTCTTAAAGTTGCCCGTACGTATGGCGATACGACCCTTTGTGAGGTCACCCTGCAGTAGGTTGTAGGCTCATCTCCTACTATCCTTTAAGGACTTTACCATCTACCCATATGGAAACACATGGTTCTCCAAGCATGCCCCAAGGCAAAGTGTGATTCAGAAGGGGCCTGAGAGTCTGTATTTCTAATAAGATCCCCTGTGGTACTGCTGATCCACAGAGCACACACTTTATCCTGTTCCTTAATTACCCGCCGAGTCAAGCTGTTCTTTGTCCTTCCATTCATTCAGTGTTAGCTGACTTATAGCTTCAGCCATTTCATTTTGCAGGACCAGTCAGTTTTTCTCTCCAAATGCCCCACCTTCTTACTTTTCAAGTCTCAGCTCAAAGATAACTTTCATTCAGAAAACTGGCCCAGGAAGATTTGGGCACCTCTTCTGCTCTGTACACTGCATTTCTTAGATTCTTCTATTATGGCGCCAACACATTACATTGTAGATTCTTCTTTGTCTATTTCCCAATTCAAAGTGTTCACAGCATTACTCATAGTACCAGACACATGGGAGACACAGAAAATATTTGTCAAGAAGTAGATAGACGACCCCTCCTTGAACAACTTTATGATTGTCTTTTGATACCCCCCTGGCATTCCCTGCACTGTGTGAAGGAACAAAGAGTTCTAAAGGGCTTTAAAAGTTTCATGGATCTCAAACCTTAGAGATTAATTACAGTCCCGTGTGAAAAATAATGTGGTCACCAGAGGCTCACAGCTGACTCTGGACAAGCTTACAGGAGTGGCCCTATGGGCCTTGATTAAATTATCATGGTCTGTCTTTAGCCCCCAGGCTTGTAGGCCCAGAAAGATGCTTTGACAGCATCTTGGCTAAGTGTCCCTTTCTCATGGGGAGAGTCACATGAACCCAGGTTGAAGACTGATGTATAATTTAGAAAGTCAGCCCGTTCATTGACTGTGAGAAGTTACAGCATTAAGAACCAGAAAATTGGAATTCACATGATTAGCCCTTTCTGTTATGAACCTTTAGGGAAAGGCAAATCTTAATTGATTTTTTCTTTTTGTAGGAAAGAATCTGAAAAGTAGAATTTAGACAAATTGGATAAGTAGCAACATCAGGTTAAATTAGCTTGAAACATCCAAACCACAACAGGAATGATCTTGTGAATGGGACCAGAAATATAGTCAGTGGTCACCGTTCTGCATCCTTCTCTCTCCAAAGGATGAATTTTCCGTGGGAGTGGAAATGCTCACACTCTGAGTCTAATGATGCCGCGTGCTCTCGGCCAGAATGCTCGGAGGGGCCTTGCCACTGGTTGCCTGTGGAGCTCTTCCTTTCCCAGCCTTCTATGGCAATGAACCCCTTTTCAGATTGACTTGTCTTTCCATAGAGTGATTCTCCCTTTTTGGAGGTGACTTTGCATAGTGTTGCCCTGGTCCTTTGCTTGTTATTTCTATCACTGCTTAGTCCTAGGAGGCACTTTCCAATAAAACCCCCGCTGATGCAAAAATCAAACAAACAAAGAACACCCCTTTCCTCCAAACAACCCTCTCCCCCTCTGTCGTCCCCTCTGTAGTGAGTACAGGACTGGCCTTAGAAAGAGGGTTGACACCTAGAAGATGTGATAAGGGGTTCATGAATATCCTCCAGCTTGACTTCATAGCATAAAAAGGAAAGGATAAATGCTCATCTTCTTAATCAAATACTCTGTGCTGAGTAATTTCTTTTGAGTTCAGGGAAAACGCCTCTGGGAGGGGTAACCCTCCCCTTGCCCTTTTGCCCTCCGTGAGTGCGTTTCCCTGGGAGCAGTCCCTGATGGAGTGCCTGCCGCGGTATTAAATGTCTGACTGGGTAGAGGCTGTGCAGCTTCAGGTCTGTGTTCCAAAGCCCACGTTTTAGGCTGTGGTTTTCTTCCATTGTCCTGAAGTTGCTGGGGGAACGAAAAAGGGAATCTGTGTGTAAAGCAAAGAAAACCCCAGTATATAACCAGAAGGATAATAAAAGAAAGGGTGAGGGCCTGTGCAACCGTGGCTTGATTAGCTAAGGCTAATAGCCCTTTAAATATGCTATCAAGGGGAGTTATAATTTTCCCCCTACTGGATATAAATGCTCAAACTGTGGACAACTTTGTTTTAGTTTCTTGGTGGTGGGAGACTGACAGAGTGGTTTCTTTATTTTTAACGTGGCTCTGGATTACATAAGGATCTTGTTAAACTGTAGATTCTGGTTCAGCAGGTCTGGTTCTGAGTGGCCCTGAGCTTTGCCTTCCTGACAATGTTCCAGCTGATGTCGTTGGTCCGAACATCTCAGAGTGAGGAGCAAGGGCTACAAGATCCCTGGAGGCCTGTTCCCACCACTCACCTAATGATCAGCTGAGTCAGAGAGCTTCCTTTCCTCGCCATTTGCTCTGTTTTACCTGCTCTCTGGCTGCAGCCATTCGATTTTGCAGAATCAAGCGTGTCACATGGTAGGAAACCTTTCACAGTCCTGTGGGTTTGCACAGCCTTGGAAACATTCGGTAATTGGGAAGTGTTAAGTAACAAGGAAAACTGAGTGGAGGGAGAGGGCACTGTGTGGGTGGAGAAGGAGAGAGAGTGGTGTGTGAGGTGGGGGGCAGGGAGGGAGGAAAAGAATATAATAGGTCTCATTGGAATGTGGAAATGTGTGTATGTAAGAAACCTGTTAACTCATGTCTAAAATAGCATAACACCCTGGCATGGTTGGGCAAGTACAGTAGCAAAATAGAAAGAAAAAAAAAAGCTAGGGAATGTCAAAGAATATTTTAGAATGAAATATCCACATTTATGGTTTCTTTCCTTGTTGCTGTTGCATGTTGGGTGTGGGTCTCCGATGTTCACGCTCACCCCGTCCCCTGTCCGATCTTGCATAGATGAGGTGGAAGGTATTACAAAGGGAGAAATGTCTACTGTTTGTGGCCAAACAGTACTCAGGATGTCATTATTCAAGTTTCACTGAAGTGTTTCTAAAGCGTTACTATATAATTTCTCTGCAGAAATCCCACTTAACACCCCGACCTTCCTGACTTTGCCCTTCCACTTTTTTAAACCTCGTCTTTGTACAAATTACACATCAATGGTGGGGAATTACTATTTTTCCCCTTAAAAATAAAGCCGCCAAATTTCAGTTGTTAACTTTTCATTTTCACCATCCTCTCCCCATTCAATTTCCCTTAGTTAGGAATGCCACATGTGTTTTTACATTGTTATTTGTTTCCTCTTATTTATGAAAATATCTCCCACAATTATACTTCCCATTATCAGGCTTTAGAGAATGAAGAAAGAAGAAAGACATTTTAAAATAAAGCAAGTAATGAAAATCTCCAGTGATCAAATGGCAGTAAAAATACTTCATAGAGTTTTTCCCTTGAAGAAGTTTTTTTGAAAACCTAATCTTTCACTCAAAGATTCAGAAACCATTTTGTAGGCCTTTCTATAAAATAGTTTTCTGTGTTATTTTTTTTTCACCATGGAAAAAAAAGGATATGTAATAACTCAAAATAGAATAAGAATAAGAATAAGAATAAGAAGAAGAAGAAGAAGAAGAAGAAGAAGAAGACTGTTAGATATGTTGTGATGTTGATACATTCCAATTTTCAAATTTGGATTTGGGTACAGTTCCCTGTTTACTGTTGGTTTTACACTTTCATGTCTGTGTGCAGTACTGTAGGTTAAATGTCTCTGTGGGAAGTTTGTTCTTGTTCAGAAGAAAGTGGTTTTCATGGAGATGTCACTGGGAAATGTTATTTTTTATTGCTTGGACTATTTGGAATTTTATATGTGGCAACATGCTATATAATCCCATCAATGGTTATTCTCATAAATAATTTCATGACTGGGTTTATTATTGCTATATCCATTTTATAGGTGGTAATACAGAGGAATGGACTACAGGGAAGTTGAAATTAGAATCTACAATCACAAAAATTTCCAGACTGCTGTTTAGTGTGAGCTGTAGGCTTGCAATTGCATCACTGCATGTCAAGCATGAAATACCTGGGGACCTGGCATCTCTGGGACTGTGTTTGTATTTGTAAAAAGAAAAAAAAATGAGGAGGTCCATTACACAATGTCATGGCGAGAAAAACCCCTTGCAGTAAAGGATCTGTGGGTCCTGTCGGCTCAGTGGTCTTCCTGGCAAGATGAAGTCTGCCAGATCATGCTCCACTTGAGTTTGTTTTTGTAAATATCACCATCCTATCCATTATATTGCCAGGAACAACTGCCTTCCACATTCTTCTTGTAGTTATAATTCCAATCCTGAAAACGTCTGCATCGGATTATGAATCGTCATCTTAAGATCGTATGGCCGTGACCTCAGAGAGCCAGGTTTAAAACCAGAGTCTATCTGGTGTTTCCAATGGACTGAGTAGAGGTACTTTGACAATCCAGTTCCTTTTACCTGTGGCCATTAGCATTGCCTTCAGAAAGCGTATGCTAAAATGAATGAGCCAATAGGATCAGTGTGCATTCCTGGGCAAAAGGTGGGAGGGATTCCTCACACCCCTCCATTAGATGGTACAGTCCCACAGCTTTCCAGGAAGAGCAGGCCTTGAACTTAAACAGGGCTCTCCTGTGCCCTAATAGGATGTAGGACCCTCAACTGTTCCTCTGTGGGGAATAATCAACCCTGTGATGCCTTGATTTTAGCCCTGCGAGACCTGTTTCAGAGTCCAACCACCAGAACTGTGCAATAGCGATGTCACCAAGTTGGTCCTAACTTGTTACAGCAGCAATAGGAAGCTAATACAGATACTTTTTGCCTTCATGGGCTCTTTCCTCCATTTAAAAATATTTAAAAATTACATTTTATGATTATGTTGGTACAAGTGTGAATATATTAGTATTATATATTAAAACATTCATTGGCCTAAAATTTCCCCATTCTATTCTGATTTTAAAAGAAATTGGAACATTTTAGTGGGTACCTGAAAGTATCGTGGACTCTGCATTGGGCCAGCAGTGCCTGATGGACAGGTCAGCTCTGCCTATGGACATCTCTATCCAGATTTCCCTCATTCACCGTTCTGGATCAGTACGGCCAGGTAGCCACCAACCGAGGGGTTTCAGAGTTACTGGCTTCTTGTTTTGAATGGGGGGAAATTTCACATCAGTCAGGATACATATGTTGAGCAGGAAGAAATGATTCAAAGTGTCCCTCAAGTCACATGCCATCAGTGTGGCCCCTCATTGCACACACAACAAACACACGCACTCTAGTTGAGTGAAGACTTGTGACAAGTCTCTTCTTGTCTTTTCCTCTTATTTCCTGAAGTATTTTGCCTGATCAACATACCTTTTCTCACCTACGTTGCAAATAAAAGTTAAAATGGATCATGGTTAATATTAGAAGACAGATGTAATAATATTAATATTCCTTACATTTAAAGGGCATCCACAGTTTGCAAAACACTTTTATGTACATCCTCTCTTTTGATGACCTATAAGTCTTTTATGATCTTAAGAGGAAAATATTTTATAGTTACTTGTATGAAATAGTAATAGTAACAGTGACTTTAATTTTAGATGCGTTGTCATTTATAACACTGAGAAAGAATAGCGATCTCCCTGATTTTTGTCACTTTATAATTTGGCCTATGCTTGCACATGGAGGCAAAAAATGCAAAACAAAATTTGTACTCCTTAGTCATATATATACTTTCTGCACTCTGCCTCTGTGAAAAATGATACATTTCAAGCTTATGACTATAAGTGTTAATGCTGTGAATTGGAAATTATAACATACCTCATTAACTGTTTCCACTTCTCTGACAATTAGAAGCCAGAAAACCATAATTTCTAGCTAAAAAGCAAGTTAGGTTGAGAAGCCTTCAGAGCTTCTCAGGGACCACAGGGTCCTGCTGCGTAAGGAGCCCACAAGGGTAAAAATAACCGTGTCGCTGCATCACAATCCTAATTCAGGCTTTGCAGAGTCTATTCTAATTTGGCACTGCTCTGGAAAAGGCTACATCCAAAAGGATTTGTTTCAAGAGATTTTTCAGGACAATAGCCAATTCAAACTGCTCGGCAATGTGAGATCATTCCTGGCTGGTAGCAAGCTCTTTCTGTCATAGAGGGGCTTGCTTGAGAGTGAAGGAAAATATCTTCATACCTACTGCTTCTGCATTCATATGTGGGCTCTGTGTGTGTGCGTGTGTTCACACGTGCGCACACCCCCCACACACACCCCCACACCCCAGCACCCAGGTCTTTATACCTGCCTTTCACACCAATTGTGTGAACTTATTCATGAACCTTCAGAGTGTCCTCCTCAGGCCTGCTGAGTCCCGCTCTGGAAAAACAGATGGGTAAGGTAGACTGATACCTCCCATCAACGTAATCCCTGGTGTCACGGTGGAAGTTTGGGCAGGATGTCTGGCCACCGACTGCAAGGGAGGCCTTTTACTCTGTTCAAGAGCAACCAGACGAAGCTGCCAATTCTGTCATTAAGAAAAGCGAGTTGCTGCTCAGAGATCCTCCCTCCCATTGTCCTTCCACCTTGAGTCCTTCCCTGCCTGCCTACGGTTAGGTGCCTTTTAAAAAGTTGCCCTCATTCAAGTTACACCCTGCCACACCTCCGGGCCCCAGGATGCCTTCGTCTGAGTTCCCAGCAGTCTTAAAGCCTTGCCAAAAGCAGACGAGGCGTCCCGCGGAGCCTGGGGTGGAGAGAAAACCTCGCGTTATGCAACAGTGACCCACTTGGCACAGGTGCAGGGCCATCCTGATGGGCTCCAGAGACTCCTCATCCTCGCCCCCTGGGATAGCTGTGTGGCGAACTCTCACAAACACAGTCACCCTGCCGCAGCTGGGGGTCATCAATAGAAACCCACGGTGACAGAGACAGGCCCTGCCCCGTGGCATTCTGAGTCAGTCTCAGAGTGTGATTTACCAGCTGTCTGAAAAGAGAGAATAGCGCCAGGACCTGGGCTGGGACCGTGAGGTGTAAAGGTGTCAAGTTGGAAAAACAAGGGTGGGTCTCAACCTCCCCCAGCCCCACCCCCTTCCCATCCTGAGAAAATTATTCCAGCGTGCGCATTTCTTTTTAAATTTAGTACATCTTAGTGCAAGAAAAACTACTTTATTGCTCAACATTAATAACCCTCACTTTGAACCTTAATTCTGAAAACCACAGAATTTAAAAAATGCTGTAAATAGCTGACATGGGTGTTCTTCTCCTGCTTTCAAAGGAATTGTTTTTGCAATTACTGAGCGGGGTGAAGTTGAATTGTCCCTCCCGCAGTAAACAGGGAAGTGTAAGCAGATAGCTCAACTGGAAACTGAAAACATTCATCTTATTCAGATTAATTAATAATAGAAAAGTATCTGTGCATTCCTAATGCTTTTTTTTTAATCTTTTTTTTTTTTGTTAAGCTGTTAGGTCTCTGTTCAAGCTCCCAGTACAAATAAAGGCCTCACAGAGGGTCTAAGCCAAATTCCAAAATGTAGCAAAAACAGTGCCTGCATATTTGGCAGGAGTTTCCACCAGTTCAGGTCAGTGTCTATTTCTGCCCAAAGAAGAGTTTCTGCATTTACCCTGGGCTAGGAAAATAACACGGGAAAACATGGGGGACGACGGTAGTGTCGTAAGCTCCAGTGCCCAGCTCACCAAAGTATGATGTTTACAGCAACTTGGGAATTACCGCCCGAGCCGCAGTTGGGTTTGCAGTAACATTTGCGGGGTGGGGGGTGGCAGTGAGCAAGAGAAAGGGTATGATTGCATTGTTGTCACGAAATGGCCTCTTCTTAGTCTCTCACCTTGCAAATCACCCTCTCTTAGCGAAAGCACATCTTACTTGTTAACTCCTCCCCTGCTTGCTAACCTTTTCAATCATCCCCCTTCTTCATTTCAGTATGGCCTTCAGAACAAAGCAGCGTTTTAAAGCCTTTCCCACTAAAAGTTCGCCCCTCCCCCCTTTAAAGAGGCAGTAGGGGGGTAATTTTCTTTTTTAAAATTTGTGTGTCTGCTGTCTGCTCTTATATAGCCATCATTGTTCGGGAGCGGATGGATATTTCTTTGGAGATACCATCATATCGCTTGTTATTGTAACACTTATTGGTGATAAAGTTCAGACTAAAAATTAAGCAGCTGCAATGTAGCAGCACAAATTAGTTTAATGTAAGCAGTCAGGAGCAGCTGGCTGGCTCAGGACTCGAATTTAGCTGTGGGGGGAAGGGTTCTGTGACGCTGACAGTGTTTTTTTCCTCTACATAAACATTTTTGGCTGTTGCAGCTTTTGTGCTGATCATGTGACAGTGTCCCTAGGCAGATAATTTATTTCTGTGGCTTTCATGAGCAATCATTAACCTTCAGACACCGAGTTTGCTTTTTGCTTTGTGGCATTGGTTATTGTTATTATTATTATTTTGTACACTAACCAGTTTAATTCAGGAGAAAATTACAACCAATTTATAACAGACCGCAATGCATAATACTTATGTTTCTATTAAAGCAGACCTTGCTGGCAGGAGCATTCTCTTAGTTGAACTGGTAGTCGTGGATGAGAATGATTATTTTCAGTGTGGCTATTGTGGAGATGCTGCCTCAGTGTCCCCTTCGGATCTCAAGGCCACTGCAAGCTGGCCTTGCCGAAACTCGATTTGGGGATCCACTTTCGGCAGTCTGCATTTCCTCCCTAGGAGGCTGGAACCCCCAAGAGCCGTCAGCAGGGCCGAGAACTGAGCCTCTGGAGGTGGGCCTGTTTGGGTCCCCTCTTCCTTCACTAACTGACACCCCAGCCCCTAGTACGCAGTATGGCCATTTGTAGTAAACAACTGGAGCCAGAATTCACTGAGATCGAGAAACAAATGAAAGCAAAAACCGTGTCCCGCATAAATCAGGAGGGGGCAGGGGACAGGAAAGTATCATTCCTGACATCTGCTAATCATGCTGAGCCTGTTTTCTGGGTTCATCTGTTGTGTGCTCCTCAGATCTGTTTGCATGGCTCTGCCATTCCTGCCAACCAGTAACGCAGGGGTGAAATGCACAGGGTCATTCTCTGGTGTCTATCATACATGATATCTTCAGACACTTTCAGAATGCCGATTATCTCGTGGGTATTGTGTGGGCCCTGTTAGATATTCATGTATTCATTCCCTCATGGTGCAGGGTTGGGTGGGGGGAGCACTCAGGACTACTTGCACAGAGGGATTTGATGAAGTGTATCTATAAACCCCGATGGACAGTGTTGAGTGCAAAATAAGGAAGAAGTAACCCCTTTTCTTTCTTACTCATTTAAAATATTTCGAGGATGAGAGCTGCTCTGAGTTGATCCTAATATTTCATAAGAGTAGATGTGTGGATTATAGAATGCAGCATGAAAATTCCATTCTTCTACGTTTATGATTCAATAGCTGAAAACATAGGGGGAATCGATACTGTGGTTCTTTAACCATTTGGAGGCACCATCAGTGGGCTAGCTGTTGTTCAGGCTAAATGGTAAGGAAGAGCTTGGTCTAATGATGAAAACGAGAATGCCACAGTCTTTGAGTGATCTTCGACGTTGCAGGGAATTGAGTGGATCTCGTAGGTGTGATTAATGTGGTAGGGGCACAGAATGTTCTGAGTCGCATTATTGCTGTGGCGGAGGTGGGGGAGTGGCAGAGTATGGGACCTTCTCTGTCTTCACCCAAAAGAGAGGGATTTCTTCCCCAATGGGCCCTAGTGTTCTGGACTTTCTCTACTTCTTCCTCGCATTTCCTGGCTCACTGATTCCAGCTCACGTGATGGGCAGCACTGCTTTATGACATTTGTGCTTTATTTGGAAAGTCGCTCACTCACTTAGCTGAGGACTTTTGCCTTCAAGGGTCCCTTCCTCCATATTGATAATTGTATGTTATGTCTATATTGGTATAAAGATGAATATAATCCAGGCTGGATTTATTTGTATTCATTCATTATTAATATCCCCCTTTTTTTCTGATTTTAAAAGGAAAAAAAAATGAAAACATTTTTGTGGGTCGTTATTGTTGACCCTGGGCAGAAAAGCACCTAAGTGATCCCCATCCAAAGGGGAGAGGACTTGGGTAAACCAACCAGGCATGAATGAGAAGCACCACACATGCAGTCTTCTCTCTGCAGGTCAAAGCATTCGCAGTTCACTCTGGACACTCCTTTGCCGTGGGCCCTCCTGCGGGGTTCCGCTGTTTTGCGGGGGCCCACCTGGGGAAGACCACCCTTAGCTTGCCCTCTACATCCACTTTGCCATACTCGTGAATTCATTTTTAGCCATTCTTGGCCTCAGTCTTTAGCCCTGGGTGTCTCACCTGAGCCCCTATTTCTGGGACCCTGTTCTAGAATGCAGTCTCCTTTTTTGCACGGCTTATCCTTCAGTCTCAAACCCAGCACTTTCTGGATCGCTGGATTCTTGAGCCTTCTATCTATGTATTTCCCCTCTGGGCACAGAGAAGATTCAACAGCCTGTCTCAAGACTCTCCTCTTTGAGTCCGCCCACCCTTGTTATTCCCAGTTCAGCTTTGTCATTTTACCATTTGAAATCCCCTTAACTTGGCACTACTTCAACCCCACCTCTCAACGTCTTTCTAAGTGATCTCGGATAATTTGTTGATTTTTAAACATTTTACTTATTGATTTTTTTTTTTAGAGAGAGAGAGAAGGGGGGAGAGAGAGAGACAGACAGACAGAGAGAGTAGAGAGAGACCTGACTGGGGATGAAATCTACCATGTTGCCATGTCGGAAGGACACTCTAACCAACGGAGCTACCCCATCAGGACAGGATAATTTCTTCTTTCGCACCATTTCCTTATCTATACAAAATATATCAAGATGAGCCAACTATTGAGTATGCCCTGGGGGCCAGGTGTTGTGCTGAGGAATTGCTAAGTGATTAATATGCATTTTCTTTTTTAATCATGGCACAAACCGATGAGGTAGGTACTATCGTTAATCCCATTTTACAGATGGGGAAGGTGAGTCACAAAGATATTGAACAACTTAACACTTTCCAGACAGAATGTGATCAGGTTTGCCACTCAGGCAGTTGGATCACAGTGCATGGATTCTCAGTCATTATGCTGTACTGCTCCTATGGTGTTACAATGCCTACCTTACAGAGTTATTGTGATTCACCTACTTAGCAAACATCTGTTTCCTACCTACTCTGTGTCTCTCAAAAACCTGCTCCCAAAAACCTTCCATTACTGCTCTAGAGTTTAGTCAGGGGCCATAGAAGTCTAACAAAAAGCCCTGGTAGCACATGCTAAGAACATCCCAAGGAGCTCAGAACATGATGTAGTCAGAGGTTGGTGGTGGATGGGAGGGTAGCTGGGAAGGCTTTTTAGAGAGGAAAAAATTTAGAGCTCGAAGGAAGGATAATTGTAGTTAGTGGGGAAATGGGGAAGGGGGTTTTCAGGTCAAAGCAAAGGTTAGGCAGGAGGCCAGGTATTCTTCTGGTTTCAGCCATAAGCTTTAAAATAGTCAGCACCTGGCAGTTACAGTTTTGCCTAGAAACCTCTGCTTCTTTTCTGAGTGGGTAGAGAGTTGAGACCAAGACGAGATTCACACAAGATTCAGGAGAGTAAGTCGTAGTGAGATTGTGGGAACAGTGTTATTTATTCACTCTCTCACTCCTTTTTCATCATTCCTTATTGAATGCGATATTCTGAAATGTGATTTCCTGTATAGGAAATTTCCTATGGAATCAGACATGGAAAGACAGACCCCGTCTTCAAGGAGCTCAGTCTAGTAGGGCAAAGGAACATCTAAACAATTACCATTGATCACATCAAGGAAGTTAGAACAAACTGTCCCAGATGCGGAGGTAGCCCTGAGCAAGGAGCCTCTTCCTGTTTTTGGAGCAGAGACTCTGGAGGTGACATTTGAGTTGTGTCTCAGAAGATAAGATGTCCACCAACTTGAAAAGGTAAGGCGTCCCAGGCGGAGAGATCAACATATGCAGAAGGGTGGGGAATGTGACAAATGCAAAGAACTCCCACAGTTTGTTATCACAGGAGCTTCAAGGGCTCAGCTGGAATTTGGAGTTGAGATGTGGTTTCAGGTGTGGTGAGATCTCAAAGGTAGGGTGACAGCCACAGTCAGTTCACATGGGCAGGGCATGAGCTGTAAGGGAACAGACCAAGTAGGAAGACAAGTCTGGAGTCCATTGTGATCATTTTGGTGCTAGATGACTAGGACCTGGTCCAAAATAGTGCAGCTGAGGAGGAGAGAATGCATATATTTAGGCTTGAGGACTGTTTGGGTATGGATGGTGTCAATGTAAAATGTCCAAACCTGTAGGGTAACTGGAAACCTGAGCCTAACTGGTAACAACTACTGGGAAGTAAGGTCTCAAATGCTCTGTAGAAAAACAATTTTGCAGTTTCTTTTATGTATTTGAATTTAAGGAGGGAATCTAAGGGAGATTACACAGAGGTGGGAGAAAACAAGGTGGGGATGAGATTACAGGAAAGTTAACGAGATCCTGTGGGTTACTCGGAAAAAGAGGCTCGCCCAAGGTGTAAGAAGTACAGAGACAAAGGGCAGGACTTGCGTAAGGCAAAGGTAAGCGTTTTTACTGAAGAAGTCACACGCCTGGGACGTGACTGCCCACCATGATCTGTCCAGTTAGGAATTTATGATCAGATCACCCCGTGAGATTACTTTCTTCGAATCCTTTGTTCATCCACAGCAGAGAGGGAGAGAAGGCTAATGCCAGATTTCTGGGACATTAACTGAGTTTTGGGGTAAGGTGAAAATTTAAGATGAAGTGAGGAGATGATTACAGTCAATTCTCTTTATTTATGGTAGTTATGTTCTATAACGTTGTTGTTATAAACACGGAATTAGGGAATCTTGAACTAATGCTTCTAGGGGAAATATAGGGTGAGGTTCCTATGAGGCTCTGGTCACAACATTTTCCTCAACTGATTAATACATACCCTTGTTTTATATATGTTTCTGTTTTAAAGGCACTGTATTAGAAAGGGTTCTCTTAAAAGCAGAACCAGCAGGGAAATGCACCACCACACACACACACACAGAGGATATCTATTATGAGAAATCAGCTCATGCAATTCTGGAGGCTTAGAAGTCTTACAACTTGCCACTTGCAAGCTGGAGACCCAGGAAAGCGGGTGGTGTAATTCCAGTCTGAATCTGAAGGCCTGAGACTTCGGAGAGCAGGTGGCGTGTAACCCCCAGTCCACGATCTGGAGACCTAGCTCACACATGCAGGCAGGAGCAAGAAGTGGCAAATTCCTTCCTCTTCCGCCTTTTGTTCTATTCAGACCCTCAAAGGATTGGATGATGCCCACCCACATTGGGGAAGACAATCAACTTCACTGAGCCAAGTGATTCAAATGCTAATATCATCAGAAAACATCCTCAGACACCCCCCCCAAAATAATGTTTAATCTGGGCACCCCAAGGATCAGTAAAATGGACACATAAAATCAACCATTACAGACACCTTATTCAGTATATATTGTTGATTCGTTAACAGTAAACTCACAGCCAATAACACTACAACTTACCTGGATGAAGCTTACCGAACGCATGGATTTTCTCTGTGAAGCGCATTCCAGTCTTCCTGGGCTTGGGAACACTAGACAACACTTCAGCAGTACGCTTGGGGTATTCATTTCAAAAGTGAAATCCCCGACAAAACATACAAAAATGTGGAAAAGGCAGCACTAAATAGACTGCAGAAAGAACACTGGTTTGCTGTCTTAGAGCTTTAACAGAAAGGCAGAGCATCGCTTAGCTCCACCTCACTGAGGGCTTGTGGGTCCAACGTGCAAATTCTCTCCATTCCACCAGTGTCTGTGAACGACCACGAAAACATCGTGTGCCTTGATTTGGGGGTTACAACTTAATTTTAGTGAGTAGGAAAATTTGTAATTTGAAATCTGTACATAATGAGGATTGATTGCCTTCACTTAAGACTTGAAAATTTTGCTTATGAGATGCCTTTGAGACACCCAGTTGAAAGTGAGGAGAGATGTTGGACCAGAGATAGATACATGAGATACACTAGTAGTTAAATGGCTGAAGCACGCCGACTGTAGGAGAGATTGTTATGAGGTGGAAGAGATTATTTACTCAGCAGCAGTACATGGGTGGCGTGAGGATGGAGAAGGAGGGACGTGGCTGTTACGACGCCAGAGGCAGGGCTGGCAGAGTATGGCAGAGCATTGGGGGAACCCTGGGTCCTCATGAGGTGAGCTCCTACCTGGACCACTTCCCTCCACATCCTGCAGTGGAATTTGATCGAAGTTGGGCCTTGAGTAACATTGCTAAGAGAATGGATTCCTGTTCATCACTGTACATGTCACTTTTAGAGCTAAGGCTTCAAGAAGGTCAAAAAAGCTCATGGGTAGGGACCTAGGTTTGAACAGGGCAGAGAACTCTGCTAAGAATCCATGCCCCACACTTTGGGCTGCTTTCTTGGTAGGAAAAGGAGTGGATCAGCTGCTCTGTCCTGGGTC
>PVKM010016915.1:0-26359 GCA_004027735.1 Carollia perspicillata
GTTACTCATATTTCTTAACTCATGGCATGGTGTCATCATCAGTCTATGCAATGTTTTTCTCTTATTTTATTACTTTTCCCCTGTATTCCCACCATTAGTCTTTTCTC
The DNA here is from genome assembly GCA_004027735.1 of Carollia perspicillata. Taxonomy (NCBI): domain Eukaryota; kingdom Metazoa; phylum Chordata; class Mammalia; order Chiroptera; family Phyllostomidae; genus Carollia; species Carollia perspicillata. Next base: position 108 of record PVKM010016915.1, read on the forward strand.
CTCTCATTCGGCTTATTAGTATATAGGTAGATATACTTGTAAGAATTGTGCTATTTAAGCATAATGGCTTTAAAACTACATAAATTTACAATGCAAAAGATTATACTCTGTATCTTACCTTCACTCAATACTATGTCCTTAAAATTTATCTGACACTGTGTATCTAACTATGTACTTCTACTTGCTGCCTACTACTTCATTCAATTCAGTCAGTACATTTTTACTCATCGTGCTATGGGCATGAACTCTTTCATTCAGAATGTATTTACTGAGCAACAACTAAGGGTCAGGAAAATTCCCAGGTGATGGAGATAAGAGCAAATAAAACTAACCACAAAACATGCCTTCAGGAGGTTATATTCTAGTGGTAGAAACAGAAAATACACAAGAAAAAATAAGTAAAATACAGATTATGATGAATGGTAATAATTAGAAGAGAAAAAAGCAAGAAAAGAGGTATAAAAAGTATACAAGCATTGGGGATGGTCAATGAACACTTCTGTGTTTAGAGAAGGTGAAATTTGAATAATGAGGTTGTAAGCCACATGGGTATTTAGAGAAAGAGAATTCCAGGTACAAAAAGAATAAGCAAGGTTCAGGTCTTGAAATAAGAATGTGTTCAAGAAACAACAAGGAGTCCAATGTGTTTAGAGCAGAATGAACAAGAATAAGAACAGTAGAAGTGAGATTATAAAAGTAACATTGAAACACCTCTTCTAGAGCTTTGCAGATCATGTTAAGGAATTTAGCTTTTGTGCTGAATTAGATGAAAAAACTATTAAAGTATTTAAGCAGATGAATAGCACGATCAGATGCATGTTTCATCAGGATCTTTCTGATCATGGAGAATAGACTGAAAGGGACAAGGCAGATACAGGAAGGCTAGCTGAGTCTTGCAATTATTTTGTGTGAGGAAATGGTAGTAAACCAATTGGTAGTAGTGGAGGTGGTAAGAAGTTCTTTGTTTTTTATGTATTTAGAATGTGGAGCCAATAGCATTTTTAGATAAATCATCACAGTGCATGAAATGAGAGAGTTAAATATACCACAAAGGTTTTTGGGCCTGAGTAACTGAAATAATAAATTGTCATTTACTGAGCAGGGAGATAAAAAGGTCAATTTTGTCCATGTTCAGTTTGAGGTGCCTAATTAACATCTAATTATAGTGATTGATCAGACAGTTGGATTTATGAGTTTATAGTTCAAAGGGAAAAATCTAGGCTAGAGGTATAAATTTAAGAGTCTTCAACATTTGATAATATTTAAAACCACAATTTAGGAGTCTTCAACATTTGAATTCACTAAGGAAATAAGTAGAGCAAGATTAGAAAAGGCACCCGAGAATTGATGTTTGAGTCACACTAATGTTTGTAGATTAGGTAGCTAGCATAGAAAAATAAATAAAAAATAAAAGGTGTGCAGACGTGCTGTTCTCTAGTTCAAAACCTGCGTTCGTCTGTCTGTCTGTCCTTTCTTTCTTTTTTTCCTTCCTTCTCTCTCTCTCTCCTCCCTCTCCCTCTCCCCCTCTCTTCCTTTCTCTCTCTCTCTTTCTTTCTATGGAAATAAACAGCAGGTCAAAACAGAAACCTGTTTCAGGTTTCGAGGAGTTGACGATACCAAGAAAAATTGTGCACAAACACCACTGAGCTTAAATAGCTCTCACTTTTTAATTTTGTCAGGAGGCTAAGACACATCTTCAAGCAGGCAAGATGGAATGAGAGGGAAAGGCACGTGCTACATGTCCAGTGATTGACAGTCTTTCTATTATTAGCTCAATGACTGTTCACTACTAGCAGGTGTGTCTCCTGGTCTCACTTGCAGATGTCTTTGCCAAGGGTACAGGTTGCCTAATGCATGTGGCAATTTGCAGCCCGCTCTACACACTCATAAGGATACAGGGAGTAATGTGCCTCATATGCTAATGGGAAACCTGGCACTCTGAAAGTGCCTCACATTTGACTGGACTGCAGCTGTATCAATCTTATTCTGATTGGTTAGACCCAACATTCTATAAACCATTGCATCATTTATTAGATGATATTTTTGTCAGTTTTATTACTCTTCATGAATATGTACCAGAACTTTCCTTACTTTTCAAAATACATTTATATCTTTGAGGCACAGCAGGTGGTTAGCTCCTTTAAGTGAGGTGCTCTATGCTTATCCAAAATGGAATAAATATGTTTATGACTTTAGCAGCTAGTAAGATGAACAAAATTTATTTCAAACACGACACATGCCTGACCGTATCATCATTCTTCTGCCTCAAATTCTGCAAGGGCTTCCTGCTGCTCTTAAGATAAAGACCAAAATACCTAAAATCAACCCTGCAAGGTCTGGCCCCAACCCACCTTCCTAGTTTCATCTCACAACAGTTGTCTTTATCCACAGTGGCCCTTTTGATTGGACCCCTGCTCAGTGCAGGGACCTGGTAGGCAGTTGTCTCTGCTCAGACCTCCCTTTCCAATCCCACTCCCCAGCTACCCTCCATTCATCCAGTTACTTCCCTTAAATCTCACATTATTTATTTCTTCTTCAGGGAAGCCTTCCCTAACTGTCTAGACTATATCAGGGTCCCTATCACTTGCTCATAAAGCACCATATGTCTTTCCTTTGTAACCACTGAGGCATTTGTAATTTGTCTTTTATCTATGTAATTATTTGATTAATATCTTCCTACTTAGAAATTACACTCCATTACATTCCAGAAATTAGCACAATTCCATATTATGTAGTAGGTTTTTATTTATATTTGTTGAGTGAATCAATAAATAGAAAGTACCTGTCACTAGGTTCTAGTGGAATAGGGCAACTTTCTTAAAGTGCTTATTTTCATTTAAAAAGTCCAAGTTATAAGTTCTGCATGCAATATAGGCATCTTAAACTCACCATAAAACTGGATTATTTTTGACTTAGTGATGCAGATGCTAGAATAATGGATATTATAATTCATGCTTAGTGATGTTTTAAACAACATATGTGACCTTCTCATCTCAGTACCTAAGAGCTATGTATTACTGATGGAAGAGCACAACTTACTTACTAAGCAGTAAATGTGAATGAATTTGACTTGTTAAGCACACCTAGTTCCTAGAATGAATTTTAAGATTTTTGAAGAACATAGCCACCATGCCTATGGGTATGATTTATGAAATACCTGGATTGAACATGCTCATGTTCAATCAAAAAGAGAATTTTGACAGCTCTGTTGACACTTCAGTGCTTCCATTGGATATTTTAAAATTGTAATATATATTCTAGGCTGACCAGTATCTACTATAGATTCCTTGCTTATTAGTGAAGTAGGTTTGCAGGAGAGTTTTGGACTGCCATTTGGGTCATGATAGCCAGAGATCTATTACACACCCGTGTGGAAAGCTCCAAGGCAGTTCCACAGTGCTGTCCTCTCCATCTGGGAGGAACTCTCACCTCCATGCCTGCTGACCTCCTGCCCAGCCTCACAACCTGTTTCATGCATTCTAAGCTTAAACAAAGCACATCAATTTCTTCTCTATTTCCTTGCATTCTCCTTAGGTAATTTTTAGAGAAACGAAAAGGGATATGGGTTGCCTGCTTAAGAGATTTGGAGTTTAATCTTCAACTTACATGAGCAGAGAGAAGGGGTGCTGTTGAGCATGGCATAGGAACAGCACAGGAGGTTTGATGTCCCAACAAATATTTCCACCTTCTCTGTAAAGCCCTTCCAGATTCTTTTACATGAAATTAGTTACTCCCTTTATACTTCGTTTAGGAGTATAGTTTATTCATCCGTACATTTATTTATTCATTTGTTTGTTCATTGATTTATTCATTCATGCAACAAATAGTGAGTATGTGCAGTATACTAAGCATTCTGAGAGCCCTTAAAGCTATACGATTTAATAAAACTCTACTTTCATGTTATAGTCTAGAGGAGGAGACAGGAAGTGGAGAGTTAAGATTGAGATGTGCACAGACTTCCAAAAGAGTGCATTGGAAGAGCTCTTAACTCAGCCTCGCAGGGTCAGGAAAGGCTTTCAACAGAAGAGACTTCTAAGCTGAGATCTGAGGAATGAGTAGAAGGGAATTACATTTCAGAAAGTAGCAATGGCATTTCCTAGGCTTAGAAGCTAAAAGAGAGTATGGCATATGTTAACAGCTACATTGTTCATCTGGCAAATCCCAGCAAGGAGACAATATCCAGCACATACTACTCAATAAACATTTATCTCAAGAGTTGTTTTTCCCACGGACAAACAGAGTAATTATGGGAACTAGAAAATCATCCATAATGAATTACTCTGTGCTTTCTTTGCTAGATCTAAAGGCAGTATTATCTATCCCTCCTATTGTATCCATATATGGATAACATAGGATTCATTGCTACATATATTGCATTTTAAGTACCTTAAAGGACAAAATCTATGTGTTCTATGAATGTCATTACTGCACAGTGCTTTCTATTTTAATGGCACGGCAACTTCTGCTGTGAGTGGTAAAAAAACCTGGTAACCAACCAGTTTCCTGTTCTGTACCCAAACCATCCAGCTCTGAAGGGAAACCATCATCCTCCTGTCTTAGGAGAAGAAATGCAGGTGCTTAAAATTTATCAAAAAGCTTTCACTACTCTTTGTCAAAAGCAATGAACTCTATTAGCCTTTCAATATTCTGGGTCTTCCAGTAGATTCCATGCTAGTTAGTATAGAATAACTTTGGATGACTTCTTGGCAATCATAATTCATGGCTGGCTTTTCTCTGTTCTTTATGATTTCTAGCCAACTCCCATCTGTTTTGTAGTTTCAATACAAACTTGTCACAAAAGAGATTCACTGCCCAGTGAGATTTAAAGGGATAGCACAAAAGCTGCAGAGATATTTCACATCTCAATCTATAAGAAAAATGCAAATGGTAGAACCCGGGGTATATATAAAGTGCGTTAGAGTCAGAAAAGGTACCAGTTATTGAGAAAATGAGAAGACATACAAAATAGATAGTTCAATAATTACCTCACTCTAAAACCAAACCAAAAATTGTCATATAGAATATAATAGGATCCTAAGGAGAGGGATTGCCAGTTGCAAACCTACATAAATTTGGCGTTCTACCTTGATGGCCTCTCAACCCAAAGCTTCTCGTGGTCTTTCTTCTTCTATCATCTCTTTCTTTCTTCACAATGCACATACAAAATTGGGAACTTTAAACAATTTTAATTGATACCATTCAAAATTATAACCATTTATATAAAAATTGAGAGTTATAGTTATTCTTGGGAAAAAATGGGCCTGCACTCCTTCTTGATGATAATTAGCTAGAGCTGACAGTATAAAGCCTCTGGACTCCCTTTGCCCCAGTCCTCACTGATCCCTATAATCACACACAGCCTCCTTCACTTGTTTACATGATCTGTATAGTTTCAATGGGAGTTTGAGTTTCATTTTTCTGATTTTCTCTATCAGTGCCTACATCTTTTTTAGGGCGAGTATCATTTCATGTCTATTCTTATAAATATCAATATACGAGTCTTTTCTCTTGCTCAACTCCTAGCCCTTTAAGAATTCTGTGTTTTGGGGGTTACCAAAGGGCCTATAATGAATGTTCAGTGACCATGTGATGAAGATAATGCAGAATAGAAAAAGGAGTGGTACAGGTGTTAGGACATTTGGCTTTTCATCAACACACTATGAGATCTTTGAGAATATATACCTCTATTTGGGAGTCTCAGTTTCTCTGTTTCTAAAAATAAAGAAGTTAATTCGAATGATCATAATGATTATATATTCACTCCAGAATTTTATGACGCTAGAGTTCTTTAAACTAGACCTTCCTCATGTTCAATAAATTTGCCATCTGGGTCACAAAATCACTATGCTCTCTCTCTTTGAATATGAGTGGGAAATTATTCTGATTATAGTTTTTCAAAGTCAGGCAAGAGAGCATGTCAAAGAAAATAATAGTTGGCACAATGTGAATAAGGTTTTAAACCCAATATTTTTAGACTGTGTTTTTTCTTTGATGTGCTGTTATCTAAATCCTCCTTGCAGGGCTCCCATTTCAGATGTCATTTAGAGTTAATAATATGGTAAGAGTCAAGCAACTCTGTCTTCCCCGGTATGTGGAAGAATACAAATAAAGAATACAAAAGGGAAGAATACAGACGCCAGGGAACTTGTGACGAAGAAATTGCCTAGTCATGTGTTCCTTTCTATTCCTCAGAGCAATAAGAATTCTGTTGCTACTTGAAAGATAAATAATAATAACTGTAATAAGTTCTTCTTTATTCCAAGCAGGACCATCAGAATCTGAACAGTACTTCTTTGCAATATTGCAACTGGGAGACACAGGCTCCCTGGTGTCCCTGGGATGCTCAGAATCATGTCATAGGATATATTCTTTCCCCTGACTCAGCCTAAGACTGAATATCTCAAATAAAGAAGTTATTTTCACCTCAAAATGTCTCACTACGGAAATATTAATAAACCATTGATAAAAATTAAAATATAAGTAAAAAGTAAACAAGAAAATGAAAATCACCTAAAATACTGTCACGTAGACAGTTAATAGTTCTAAATGCATGCACATATACACAGATACACATAATTTTCAAAAGGATATTTGTCATTTTATTCTCTAGTATCTTTCTCTTACCTACCAGCCCTGCCATCCTATGGAATATCATGCCTGCCTCCTCTTTCAAGTGTAATTTTGGTGAGATGGTGAATCTAGGTGTTAAGAAAAAATATCCTTTCTCACCATTTATATATTCTGTATGGAGCAATCTTTCTCAGCTTCAGCATTACTGCCATTCTGAGCCTAAGATTTTTTGTTGTGGGAGTTTTCCTATTCATTGTAGAATGTTTAACAGCATCCCTGGCCTTTGGCCACTAAATGCCAGTAACACCCCTCTAGTTACGACACCAAAATTTTCCCCAACATTGCCTCCGGGGCAAAATTACCCCAGTTGAGAACTAGTGATGTAGTCAACTGCCCTAGAGTGAAATGCCAGGCCTCTTATGAAGGAGGAGAGGCACGTGTGGAGAATGTGAAGGAAGGGACTAAGTATGCATGGTCCAGCACCTTCAGGATTCCGTGGGGGATCTGTTCGCCTCCAGAGAATCTATATTATTGTCTCATCTGAGGCTTCAGATAATACATTGCCTGGATCTTAAGTTTTGGTGGTGGTTTATTTAATCAAGTGTTTACTTAAAAAAAAAAAACCCTAAGTGATGGTCAAAACTGTACTGCATGGCATGCTTTTCAGGTTCTGTAGTTCACCGTAAACTGGCCTGACTTAGGTGAGTGGCTTTAGGGCTTGGGATTTTGTGAGTGAAAGCTACATGGTCACAGTTGACTTAACAGGTCATCACAGTTTAAGGTGAGTTTATCCTCAGGCAACTGACTGAATCTCAGCAAAAATGGGTCATAATGGCCTTGGCAGGTGTTGGCTGCTTGGGCTCTAGAATGCAAGCTGTTATAGCTTGATAGTAAACTATATTCTGACTTGGCTCTGCAAAAGAAACAAAAAAAATTGATTCATTCCCTTTGGGCATTGCTAGGGAGAGAAGTATTTGCTTCTTATGCTATGTTTTTCAGCCAGGTTTTCAGATTGGGACTTTGAACAGCACAGGCTGTTGAGTTCCATGTAGATTCCACTAGTGACTTTCAAACTTTAAATGATTAGTATTAGGCCTAACCAGACAGTGCTGGATCAGCTGCCTAACACTTTATAATTCTTTTTGTTGTCTTAAAGTGCATTCTTGGCAAAGATCCGACATCTTTGATTCATGTGCTATGTCCACGTATTCATACCTGTATCTCTTCACTTCCATCAGCATATGGTCTTAAAATGGCTACAGCTTTGTTCATTACATGAGCTCTGACCAGATCATTAAATTTCAGAGGTCCAAACTCTGATATTACATGTATTAGGATGGTCAATTTTGATAATTATGAAAAAGATAAAATTATGTTGTCTTTTACCATATAGATGACTTCTTGGTTGGAGAAGCCAATGGAACTTTGGCAAAACTAAAGGCTATGAAAATAATTAGAGATCTATGCCTGAAACAACAGGCTTCTTAGAATCATATTTCTCAGGAAATCAATAAATACTTTGGAAAAATAGGTTTTAGTCATATACACAGAAAGGAGCAGGAGAAAAATAAAAATAAATAAAGGAAAGCAAATAATTGAACTTGAGGAAAGATCATAAATGATACTATAGGCAGATATGAAGAGAAAATGAGCATTAGATCTTCAAAGCCACAATAAGCAGATATAAAATAAGAAAAGAAAATGCTTCTTCCAGATCTCATTTATTTTAAAGATGATATATGAAATTGAGTAATAATTTCAGTTATTCAGAAAGGGTAAGTAGGGTCCAATAACTTCTAATAGAAAAAGAGAGGCAAGATCTTAAAAATCAGATTACAATGACTGACTGAAAGTGCAAGATTGAGGAAATTTCTGACTTTGAACTGTGCAGTTAGTTCAAGTAAAGCTGCAAAGTCAATCGGAGCACAAGTGGGGAAATGGCCTTAAGAAAAGGACAACTATATCAAGTTTAATATGGAAAGTTTTGACCTATGGAGAAAGAAAACTGAGAATATTGATATAGATATCAAGCTTTACCTGGCAAACTTTCAAGGTGACAGTTAATGTCGATAGGCTTACATGGATGTTGCCTATGCCTTGAATAAAAATGCTAGAAGAAGAAGTTTTGACATTATGAATCCAGGGGAAGGCACAGACACAATGAGACATCCTGAAGGAAGCCAGGCAGAGCAGTAACAGAAATCATGTTTGATGTGAATGTGTGTCCAGTGGAAGCTTACTTCCTGGGTGGGACTACCTGACTCAGGGGAAGTAAAAGTGGGCACAGTTTGTTTGAATTATGGAAGCTTTTGGCAGCCCCATAAACTTCATATTTCTGTCTATGGCAGATATCAATATGACAAAACCTAGAGGAATATATAAGAAAAATAAAGTCTGAGCCAGAAAACAAGGAAAGAAAAAGATACTCAAACCCAGTAAAGAGTGTTAGTTCTATCTGTCTAAACTAGAAAAGGGAGCAATTTAAGAATCAGGTAAACTGTTAAAGCTGAAGTGAGCTTTTCTTAAATAAGTAGAGGAACACCAAAGGGAAATACAGAGCAAAACAACTCTGTAAACAATATGCACAAGATAGGTCTGAAACACTCAAAGCTCCCAGAAGACAAGGTCTTGGTGAGCACACAGCAGAGGTGTTGGTCTTCACTGGACCCTGGAACACAAGCTTCAAGATTCCAACAGCAGTGTTTGTTCAGAAATCTGCTGAAGGTGATTCTGCAACTGAACAAAGGCGGAGGCCGGGTAAAAACCTTCCCAAGTGTGCTGGTTTCACATACTTAAAATATAACAAAACCAAAAGTAGTGAGAGCAGTCACTGTACTTGTCCTGGGAAAAAGTGAAGACTTTGTCAATTAGTGCAGAACCACAGCATAAGAAGCACGGATTCTAGCAGGAGATGAAAATAAAGAAGATTTGAATATGCTGAGTAAAAACATGCAAGACCTGGTCCCAGGGATCCACATTGCAAATTTAAGCTTTGCAAGGAAATAGCAGTATTACAATGTGATCTAGGTAAGTATTTGCTAGGCTAATGAGGAAGAAAGATTATTCCCAGAGAGATGGAACAGTGTCTTCAAGATTAAGAGGCCTAAGACTTGAGTTTATTTCTGGGCTCTCTGTTCTGTTCCATTGGTCTATATGTCTGTTCTTATGCCAGTACCAGGCTGTTTTGATTACAGTGGCCTTATAACACAGTTTGATATCAGGTATTGTGATCCCTACTACTTTGTTTTTCTTTCTCAAAATTGCTGCAGCTATTTGGGGTCATTTATGGTTCCATATAAATTTCTGAAATGTTTGTTATATATCTGTGAAATATGTCACCAGCATTTTAATAGGGGTTGCATTATATCTATAAATTGCTTTGGGTAGTTTGGACATTTTGATGATGTTAATTCTTCCAATCCATGTGCCTGGTACATGCTTCCATTTGTTTGTGTCTTCCTTAATTTCTTTCTTCAGTGTTGTGTAGTTTTCTGACTATAGGTCTCTTACCTCCTTGATTAGGTTTATTCCTAGGTATTTTATTTTTCTTGTTGCTATATCAAATGGGATTTTTTGCCTGATTTCTGTTTTTGATATTTCATTGTTGGTGTACAAAAATGTCTTTGATTTCTGAATATTGACTTTGTATCCTGCTGTTTTGCCAAATTCATTTATTAGGCTGAGTAGTTTTTTGGTGGAGTCTATAGGATTTTCTATGTACACTATCATGTCATCTGCAAACAATGACAGATTTACTTCCTCCTTACCAATTTGGATGCCTTTTATTTCTTTTTCTTGTCTGATTGCTGTGGCTAGGGCTTCTAATATTGTGTTGAATAGGAGTGGTGAAACAAGCATCCTTGTCTTGTTCCTGATTTTAGTGGGAAAGCTCTAAGTTTTTGCCCACTGAGTATGATGTTAGCTGTAGGTCTCTCATATATGGCCTTCTCTAGGTTAAGAAATTCTCCCTGTATTCCCACTTTGCTAAATGTTTTAATTATAAATGAGTGCTGTACATTATCAAATGCTTTTTCCACATCATGTGATTTTTGTCTTTCATTTTGTTTATGTGATGTATTACATTTATTGATTTGCTAATATTGTACCATCCTTGCATCCCTGGGATGAAGCTCACTTGATCATGGTGTATGATCTTTTTAACATATTGTTGGATATCGTTTGCCAAGATTATGTTGAGGATTTTAGTATCTATGTTCATCAGCAATATTGGCCTGAAGTTTTCTTTCTTCGTTATGTCTTCCTCTGGATTTGAGATTAGGATAACACTCACTTCACAAAAAGAGTTTGGGAACTTCCATCTTCTTGAATTTTTTGTAATAATCTGTGAAGTATGGGGGTTAGTTCTTCCTTAAATGCTTGGTAAAATTCTCCTGTGAAACCATCTTGTCCAGGGCTTTTGTGTGTCAGCATCTTTTTGATTACTGCTTCAATTTCATCAGCTGTTATTGGTCTGTTCAGGCTTTCTGCTTCTTCTTCTTTCAGTTTTGAAAGATTATATTTTTCTAGAAATTTGTCCATTTCACTTAGCATGTAATTCTTTGTAGTAATTTCTTACCATTATGGTCAATTAATATTGGACAAAAGGGGAAGAAGCATAAAATGGAATAAAAATAGCCTCTTCAACAAATATTGTTGGGAGATATGGACAGCTACATGCAAAAAAAAATGAAACTCTAGCAACAACTTAAACCATACACAAAAGTAAATTCAAGATGGATAAAAGAATTAAACATAAGCCCTGACACCATAAAAGTCCTAGAGAAAAACATGGGCAGGAAAATCTCAGACATGCAGCAACGTCTTTACTGATATGTCCCCTAAAGCAAGGGATATAAAGGAAAGAATAAACAAACGGGACCTCATCAAATTAAAAAGCTTCTGCATGGCTAAAGAAAATAGCATTAAAATGAAAAGAGAGCCAACTATGTGGGAAAACATATTTGTCAATCATACTTCAAATAAGGGTTTGATCTCCAAAATATATAAAAAATTCACACAACTCCACTCCAGGAAGACAAGAAACCCAATTAAAAAATGGTCAAAAGACTTGAACAGACACTTTTTCAAGGAAAACCTACAGAGGGCCCAGAGACATATGAAAAGATGTTCAGCATCACTAGCCATCAGAGAGATGCAAATTAAAACCACAATGAGATACCACTTCACACCGGTCAGGATGGCCATCATAAACAAAGCAACAAACAAGTATTGGAGAGGATGTGGAGAAAAGGGAACCCTAGTACACTGTTGGTGGGAATGCAGACTGGTGCAACCACTGTGGAAAACAGTATGGAATTTCCTCAGAAAACTAAAAATGGAGCTGCATTTTGACCCAGCAATTCCACCACTGAGATTATATCCTAAGGGCCCTGAAAGAACCGAAGAACCTATGCACCCCAATGTTCATAGCAGCACAATTTACAATAACCAAGTGCTGGAAGCAACCTAAGTTCCCATCAGTAAATGAGTGGATCAAAAAACTATAGTACATTTACATAATGGAATACTACACAGCAGAGAGAAAGAAGGAGCTCCTCCCATTTTTGACAGCATGGATGGAACTAGAGAGCATTATGCTAAGTGAAATAAGCCAGGTGGTGAGGGACAAATACCATATGATCTCACCTTTAACTGGAACATAATCAACAAAAGAAAGAAGCAAACAAAATATAACCAGAGACATTGAAATTAAGAACATTCTAACAATAGCTAGAGGGGAGTGGGAGGGACAGTGTGGGGGAGGGTTTTTATGAACTACTATAAAGGACACATGGACCAAACCAAGGGGGAAGGTGGAAGCAAGGGAGGGAGGTGGGTTTGGCCAGGGTCAGGAGGAGTAGTGAAGGGAAAATGCAGACAACCGTAATTGAACAATAATAAAAAAATTTAAAAAAATTTAAGAGGCCTGAGATAAATGTCACAATTGGAAGAGTATAATCAGGTCAAGTGATGGAATGGGGTAATGGCAAGAAATTAAGTCAGAGGTGAGCTCTTATATTAAAAACAAACAAACAAACAAAACCTTGATCCATAGTAGGTACCAAGTATATGCTAGAAGAAAACATGAAACCAAACAAGTTTTTAAAAAAGTTATAATGAAGAAAATATTTAGTGTCCTAGGAAGAGCAGCAGCTGGCAATATTCATGGTAAGAATGATACAATTGGGCTGCAAAGGGAATAGATGATACTGGAAGTAGCACATCAGTAAATAAATACTATATACCATATCAGTTATCTATTGCTGTATATCAATGTGCCCCAGATTTTAGTAGCTTAAAACAATTTATTATTTTTCATGGTTCTGTGGGTTGTGTGGGTGCCTCTCCTGCTGGTCTCACTTGATCTTTCTCGTGGGGCTTATACTCAGCTGGTCCGCTGATTGGGAATTGTGTTCAATGAGGACAGCTGGAAGGGCAGGGTCTTTCCCTCTGTGTATTCTTTTACCATCAAGAAAGTTTGGCTGAGCTTCTTTACAGTATGATGGTTTCAGGATTCCAAGTACACAAAGGTAACGAGGCTTCTGAACCTGTACAATATGACCTGCATAAGGTCAAGAACCTGCACATTATGTTATCCCACATTTTATTTGTCAAAGTAAGCCACAAGCCCATGGTTAATATGCAGCAAAATATCGTAGCCATATTTTTTTCAGTCCACCCAGATAATAAGGCTTTGAGATTTTGTGATCAAATTTAGTTGAGAACCGACTGACCTCAAGCTTCCAAATTAAAATCCTCTAATCTGCCTATGATGTCATCCCACTCAAGGCCACTCCCAGACTCAGGTTTGCGGGCTCTGTAAATGCTACTCACAGAGGGGTCACGGGTTTTTCTTTCCTTCCTGCACAACTTTTTCCCCCATATAACTAACTTCTGTTCTCTTTTCTTCATTTATTGTGTGTTTTTCTTCATTTATATAAAGAACTTATATGTATGACCCATGGGCATGAACTAAGGAGCGGGATGCGGGTGGGAGGGGGTGCAGGGCAGAAGGGAATAAAGGGGGGAAAACAGGACAACTGTAATAGCATAATCAATAAAATGCATTTAAAAATAAAGAAATAAATAAAACGCACCCCTGAACTCTCCCCAGTGTTTTGTTACTTTCCTCTCAGCATACTTAAATACAGAAGATATTCTACAGAGTTCTCTCTCTGGAGATGTTTGCTGTGGAGAGCTCTGTCTTGCTACAGTCTGACGTGCCAGCTGAATAGCTGTCTCTTTGAAATTTCTACTAGCCTATTCCTGTGTTTTGTTCTTTGTAAACTCTCTTCTCCTAGTCAAATACATCCTCCAGTAACTTTTTGAAAGAAACTAAGTTTTTGAAACCATGCATGTCTGCTAAAAATGTCCTTATTCTACCTTCACATTTAATTGAAAATAAGTCTAGATCGAAAATAATTTTCACACAATTATAGAGGTATTGGCTTGCTGCCTTTTTTAATCTTTCAGTATTGCTCTTGAGATGTTTATCGCCTTTCTGATCTTGGGCATGTGTATAAAATCTGTGTTCTTCTCTCTGGAAGGTTTTAGAATCTTCTGTTTGTTCCCAATCTTCTGAAATTGCATATTAACATCATTTAGTTTGGATCAGTATTGACCTATTGTATTGGGCATTCAGTGCACTCCTTTAATCTAACAAGTCCTGCTCTTAATTTTGGGGAAAACCTAAACATTTTTTGAATTATTCCTTTCCACTGCCTTTTCCCTCTTTTTGTTTAAATATATTATTGATTATGCTATTACAGTTGTCCCTTTTCCCCCCCTCATTCCCCTCCACCCTGCACACCCACTTCCACCCACATTCCTCCCTTTAGTTCATGTCCATGGGTAGTACATACAAGTTCTTTGGCTTCTATATTTCCCATACTATTCTTACCCTTGCCCTTTCTATTTTCTCCCTACCATCTATGCTACTTCTCTGTACCTTTCCCCCTCTCTCCCCCTCCCACTCCTCTATTGATAACCCTCCATGTGATCTCCATTTCTGTGATTCTGTTCTTGTTCCAGTTGTTTGCTTAATTTGCTTTTGTTTTTGTTTTAGGTGTGGTTGTTAATGATTGTGAATTTGCTGTCATTTTACTGTTCATATTTTTTATCCTCTTTTCTCTTGGATAAATCCCCTTAACATTTCATATAATAAGAGTTTGGTGATGATGAACTCCTTTAACTTGACCTTATCTGAAAAGCACTTCATCTGCCCTTCCATTCTAAATGATAGCTTTGCTGGATAGAGTAATCTTGGACATAGGTCCTTGCCTTTCATGACTTGGAATACTTCTTTTCAGCCCCTTCTTGCCTGTAAGGCCTCCTTTGAGAAATCAGCTGACAGTCTGATGGGAACTCCTTTGTAGATAACTCTCTCCTTTTCTCTTGCTGCTTTTAAGATTCTCCCCTTCTCTTTAATCTTGGTTAATGCAATTATAATGTGCCTTGGTGTGTTCCTCCTTGGGCCCAACTTCTTTGAAACTTTCTGAGCTTCCTGGACTTCCTGGAAGTCTATTTCCTTTGCCATAATGGGAAAATTCCCCTTCTTTATTTGTTCAAATAAGTTTTCAATTTCTTGGTCTTCCTCTTCTCCTTCTGGTATCCCTATGCTTCAGATGTTGGAACATTTAAAGTTGTCCCGGAGTTGCCTCTCCTCATTTTTAAAATTCTTGTTTCTTCATTCTTTTTTGGTTGAATGTTTATTTCTTCCTTCTGTTCAAAATCATTGATTTGAGTCCTGATTTCTTTCCCTTCACTGTTGGTTCCCTGAACATTCTCTTCATTTCACTTTGCATAGCCTTCACTTTTTCCTCCACTTTGCGACCATACTCCACCATTTCTGTGAGCATCCTGATTACCAGTGTTTTGAACTCTGCATCTTATATGTTGGCAATCTCTTCATTGCTTAGTTGTATTTTTGGAGTTTTAATCTCTTCTTTCATTTGGGCCATATTTTTTTTGTTTGTTTGTTTCAGCACAACCGTTATGTTGTAAGAGGTAGAGTCTTAGGTATTCGCCAGGGAAGGACAACTCTTATTGCTGCATTTTGGTGCTCTATGTGGGGGAGGGGTAAGAAAGGGAACAATGCTGCTCTCTCAGCTCTCAGCCAGATTTCAGTCACTTCCTCTTCTACCTGCAAGCAAATTGGGCCATTCTGGTGCTGATTCCCAGGTGGATGGGTTTGTGTACATTCTAGGACCCTGTGGGTTTCTCCAGTGAACTCTCTTGTGAGGCTTGGAGTTTCTCCTGCTGCCTCAACCCCCACAGATTTTTACAGCCAGAGGTTTTGAGGCTTATTTCCCTACACTGCAACCCTGAGTTGCATGACTGTCTCACTCCCCAGTTCCTCTTCCCAGTTATCTGCAAACAAATGTGATACCACCTACCCCACCAGCCTCATCCTTGCCTGCTCTAGTCCTCTAACCACCGCCTAACCACAAGTCCTCTCAGTCTAGCTGCCTGCCTCCACCCCTCCTGCAGGTCTGGGTGGATGTTTCTTCTTTAACTCCTTGATTGTCAGACTTCCCTACAGTTCGATTTCCTGGCAGTTCTGGTTATTTTTTATTTTTAAATTTGTTGTCCTCTTTTGGTTGTGCAAAGCTTATCTACCTGTGCCTCCATCTTGGCCAGAAGTCCCTATGTTATCCTATGTATGCAGTTTTCTGTTACTTTCTTCCCAAAGCATTTCTAGTTGATATATGATTGAAATGGTCTACTTTGATTTCTTTAAAATTATAGTTGTTCCTTCCTGAGAAAATTAGTTTTTAAATTTTTCAATCAAACTCCTATTTACTCTTATAGGTACTATTACTTACATCTTTCTCTTTACTGGGTCGTAACTTTCATTGGTATTTTATTTTTATATCTGCATTCTTAAAAAGCCTAACATTCTAGACATATGTTTCTCTCACCTGGTGCTGATAGCAGCCAAGAAACATTTATATACTTGAAATACACTAAAAGGATAGATCTTAAGTATTGTCTCTACAAAAAGAAAAAAAGAAAATGATAACTATGTGAAGTGATAGATTGATGGATATGTTAATTAGCCTGATTATAGTGATTACTTCATAATGTATGCATACATCAAACATCAAGTTGCACATCTTAAATACATATATGCAAATTTTATTTGTGAATTATACCTCAATAAACCTGGAAAAATCCACATTTATATACTCTTCTACTAGCTACAGATACAGTCTGTTAACTGGCAGAATCATCATAGCATGGGCTCAGGCTCACTCAAGAAATACATTCTCTCTGTATCCACCCCTAACCCTCTGAATTATGCCAAAGAACTTGTCCTTAAAGTTTCTAAGGTACAATTGAATTAAATAATATATGTGCAATGGGACTGGCATACCAAAATTATTTCATCCCTACCACAGTAAATAAAATGTAGAAAACCGCAGTCTAAAATCTAAAACTAAAATCTCTACCTCCAGTTCCAGTTTTCCTATTTAAAAAGTTATTTTATCAGAGGGGGAATTGATTTCATTTTTGAGTGTCCTAGGAGACCCTGGAAACATTTCTTTTTAAAAAAAATATTTTATTTATTTATTTTCAGAGAGAGGGGACGGGAAGGAGAAAGAGAGGGAAAGAAACATCAATGTGTGGTTGCCTCTCATGTGCCCTCCACTGGGGACCTGGCCTGCAACCCAGGCATGTGCCCTGACTGGGAATCAAACCGGCGACCCTTTGCTTCACAGACCCGTGCTCAATCCACTGAGCTACACCAGCCAGGGCAGAAACATTTCTGTATATACCCACTCTACCCTTCTGAGACCCTAACTGTTTCTTTCCTAGCATTGTCTCTGCTGAGACAAGGTCCCCTCGAATTTCTTTGATCTTATCTCTGGGTCCTTCTCCAGGTTCACTGTGCCTGGTTACTATGCAAAGTGCTGACCTCAGCTGGAGCCACTTTGCCTGCAAATGCAGAGAGCAGGAAATTTCTGGAAGGTCACCAGCCAGGCCCTTAGGCAGGGACTGACTTGATAAAAATGAAAGCTCAATTCTTTTGCTTTCATAAGGACAAATTATGAGATAGGAAATATGCAACATTTACAACTAATCTAAGTATATTTTCAAGTAACAGTATTCCCATTCATGAGTAGGGATGATGCAGGTAATTTATACCAGAATATTCCTAACTTGGCTCTCCTGACATTTATAAAATAATTATAAACTTATAGTAATAATGACCAGATTATCTAAGAACTGTGTGACAATTTCAAAAGGTGTAACATACATATAATTGAAATATGAGAAGGAGAAGAAAAGGAAAATAGAACACAAGAAATATTTGAAGTAATAATAATAATAGTTTGGAATAAGAGCATTCCAAAATTCACGACAGACACCAAAACAGATCAGGGAGCTGCACGTTTTAACATTTAAACATACCATGTTCATGATGCAGAAAACCAAAGACGAAGAGAAAGTCTTCAAAGAAAACAGAGAGAGAGAGATAGAAACCTTACCTTCAGAGGACAGCTGACAGAGGTGCAGAGGTTCGGTGTCCAATAAGAAGGGGTTCTGAGGGAACTATGACAACAGAGGGGCCAAAACTAAGGACACCGAAGATCCATTCTGCTTCCTTAAGCTGTCAGTAGGAAAATGTCAGAAGCCATTCACCTGAAAGCCATTCACCTGAAAGCAATTTCAAATTGGCACTCAATCAGTTTAAGTCATGAGTGGCCAACTGGAGCCCCTCAATGCCTGACGTCTATTTCTGTGTTCCCTTTTTAGAATGCACTCAGAGAATTCTCCATGCAAAGGCTTACTCTTCATTGAAAAATAAATTTCCAGAGTCTTGTCTCCTGGAGGACAATTAACCAATTCTAGCCTCTTCTAGTTGTCTCACCTAAGTGGAGGGAGATAAAATTAAAAAAAATATATATAAGAAGCATTTGTGAAGGTCACAGCCCAAGCACATAGGCCAACCAAGAGACTGAGTTTTAATCATAAGATTATAGAATTCCTAAAGGAGCAGAACACTTCTCTGGCACTTTCCTGGAATACAAAATAAGAAGACAAATTAAAGAAATAACAGTTTTCTCTGGCAGCTCTGAAGTGTTTTCACCAGATAAATGCATCCTGAGCTGTAGATCTTATGCACTCCACAGAGTGAATCTGGACGGTTTAAAAAGAAAACATCTCAAGACAAATAAGAAAATTACTTTTAAAATTCATCTCTGCTCTGCATAGCAATTATGGAATCAATGTGATATTTCAAATGATGTACTTAGCCAACTAAATGTATATCAAGGATTTAAACCAGTGTGTTACTCTTATTTCCCCAAGAACATTTTCCCCTAGTGAACACTGAAAAATGTATGATGAGGGCCCTGAGTAACTAATGCCTAAAACTTGTTTCACTTATTTGTTCTCTGATTCATCATAATAGGATTATTTCTTACCTGACAAAAACCTAAGCTACTCAAAGGCAGACCTGTATTGTCTGGTTCTTTTACCCTTCCACACAATCCCTAGTAAATTCTCTGTACACCGATGACTCCATAAAGACCTGACAATTGGTTATATTTTAAATCCATATACTCCAAACAGAGGTATAAAGAGGATGAATTCTGGCTGAACTAGTGTATTCTTCTCAAGAAGGAACATTTGGGAAATATATTTGTAAGAGGCAGTCAAGTGTGCCTCCTTCTCACAGGGCAAAAGAAAAACCCTGAAGGCAGTTGCATATCAGAAATGGCATCCATTAATCTCTTTGCCAAGCAGCATAAAGTAAAGAGGCCTTTGAAAGGAGTTGCCCTTAAGAATGGAGTCATGGTTTAATGCGTTTAGTTTGGAGCACCTTGCTTTCAGAAGCTAGCACCTGCAGCACACTGACAGAGACGCTGCTTCTGGGAGCAGATTGGGTAATGATACTGATGACATTTATGGCCCAACATTTCAGGAATTAATTTACAATGGAAATGGTTCTTAGTCAAGCGAATACATCACTGCACTGAAAGATTGACTCCCAGTTTATCAGCTATAAAGTATGCAGCCCAGCTGAAGTCCTTTAGAAGGCAAGCATTGCAGACATTACTCACAGTTATTTGGGATTCATAATTCACTGGGAGAATATTTCAAATATGAAAGGATATGCCACTATAGTAAAAACAAGAGCAAAAACCTAAAAAAGGATTTAGAGGGAAAGATGAAAAATAAAGGAATGTGTTCCAGGTGACTTGGTGCTTTAGAAGCATCTTACCAAAACATTTTCTTTGTTTAGCTTCTCTTCATCACTTATAACCAGACTATCATTTTCACAAGAAAGAAAATTTTCCATAAATCTATTAGAAAATTTACATGAAGTGTGTATCCTCATGTTCTTTTGTGGACTGTATTAAAACTTCACAAATCACTCATATCTAGCCTTCAGTAAAGACTATTATTTACAAAGGAATCCTGGAATATCCTTCAAATGGCTCTAAGTACCTGTTTTTTTAAAAAAATAATAGTGATACGATGGTAATAAAGCCACATTTAAAAGGTTGATTAGATTTTTGGATATATAAATAAACTTGTCATATGATAGCAAAATTTCATGAAAATTAAATATATGCAAGGGGATTAACATAAGTTTTTATAGTGCAGTGAGCTAAAACCAATAATTGTATTAGAGGGTTAGCAGAGATGGTGAAGTTATGATTATTAGTACCTACTTTTGGCTCTGAAATAGACTTGGAATAAGTTCTTTAATGGACAGCCATATTTTTTCTGTGTCTTTAAATTAGTATGGGATTTCTTAAAGATGACCTGAGTATAAATAACCTGTGGGGTGGACCAGTTCGATAGGGGATGGCCTGCATGACCACTGGGCAGTAGGGAAAGAGGCACTCTTGCTTTAACTTCCACAAAGGCTTCTGTAGAAGCCTAGTGAGTGTGGGAAGCATCCCAGTACCTGCCCTCACCCACATCTCCCTTCCCCCTGAACCTATCCTTATTTCTTATGATCAAATCTAAGGAGAGTGGATGTACGAATGTGTGAACAGCACATGAGACATTAGGGCTGCTTTCAGAAGTCAACTATCTAAAAGAGAAATTACTGATTGGATAATGATGATATGAGAAGAGTTAATACTAATAAATTGCTATGAACTGTTCGGTTTTCTTTATGAAAGTGCCCATTAAGAAAACTTGGAAAAAAACTAAAAAGAAAAAAAATACATCCAAATACACTGTCATTCTTTGTCTATTAATAGCAGGAATGTATAGTTCAATTACTTCAGAAAGAACTGTAACAGAAAGAACTATAAAAGAAAGGTTATAGAGAATATCATTGCTTTTGACTGAACATTTACTGGGGGCTAATATATAAGTTACATAAAAAATTCTAGCACCCATAAAAATATAAGTCTTTCATATAACTTACCAGCAAGTGATATTGCTCAGTGAGGAAAGCTAGAATGGGCATACTAGAGATACTTAACCCTTTGTCAACATTCCCAAGTGCCACAGTAAATATAACACATGAAACTTAATAGCCATGATTTTAAGAATTAACCTCCGGAGAGGATTAGACTAACAATTAGAATCCTATGCATTTAAGTTTCAGTGAGCTATGTCTTGCCACTCTACTTTTGTTATTCATTGATTTAAAAAAACAGGAAGATGAATTTTCCTACCATACTCCAGTAAGAATTAAACATGATCTTTTCTCGTAGGCTGAAATAGCTGTATAAACCTAGTCAGATTGCAGAGCACTGTGTTTGCAATATGATCGTAGATTATGTATTCCAATCACTAGTATGTGATTTTAAAGTGTAGCTCAGATAGCTTTCTCTAAAGATTATTACTAAACAGTTTTCATAGCACTTTTGTATTATAGGCTTACATGCATTTATTAATATATTAGAATTTAACTTATATTGTCAAAAACATTAAAATTTATATATTTACTTATTAATTCAAAAATGAAGATCGAAGTTCAGAAGGGAAATGGTCTGGAAAGATATAGCCTTTGGTGTTGAAAGTAAGATTTTATTAAAACTTTTAAATTGATCAAAATAAAAAGAATAATAATTTTAGGTAATTTATTTAAATAACTTTAATGTTATAGTATTATATAACTTCCTATACAAACATTAATATCTAAAAATTCTAGAGTTTAGCAAATGAGTTTGAAAACATTTGTTTTGGAATTTTGATTATATGTTTATTGCTAGGAAAAAACAAAAGAAAAAGGAAAAACTCAGATGTTTATGTTTTATCTAGTTCTAACTAAACAGAAGGTTTGGTTATGGTATTTAATCGAACACTATTGTTAAAATACCTTAAATTAAACTAGACTATGGGTGAATCATTTGTCATATCCCTAGGTAAATAATATTTTAGCATATTGGAAAATATTTTTCAGAACCCCTCCCCAGAACTGTGTATAAATTCTGCTGACCACTAACAAGTAAAATTTATTATCTCCAGGTATGGCATTTGTTCTATATACTAGGAATTAATGTCAGAGCTTGATATACATTATATATATATATATATACACACACATACTTATACTTATATCATCTCTGCAAGCTTTTTTTAGGGTTAGTTATATATATATGTATATTATATATGTAGTTTTATATATAATATATATTATATATGAACTGTTGATTATATGAATATATATGTATATTACACACAATATACATATATATTATATATATGTAATATATACATATATGTAATGTGTATATATATAATATACATATATATATATATAACTAACCCTAAAAAAAGCTTGCAGAGATGATTAAGAGCTCCATATTATGACTGAGAAAAATAAAGCACAGGAAGGGTAAGTGTTTGACCAATTTGAAAACTGGGAACTGGTGCCCTGACCAAGGTAGGTCTCTTTTACTTCCCAGCTCATTCACGTAACTCCCATACACACGGCTTTCTACATTCTCTAGGTTGGATCAGAAAAGCACAAGTAGCCCCCATGTGACATCAAAGAACTCTGGAGCTGTTGAACCACATCTTGAGTTAAGTTGGCTTCGCTAACGTGACCTTTACGTTCATCAAGGATCCTAGGGACTTTATACCAGTAAAGAACATTTAACAGTTCTGTCCTAGGCAGTCTTCCTTCGATGCTCTATTTTTGATTGGTTAAGCCACTCATCCTGTTTAACATTGTTGTGTGGTGTTGCTATGCTTACTTTAACCAGCTGTCACATTCCAGCCCAGAGGTGGGTGCAATGATTCTTATTTATATGTAATTCTGAAAGGACTTTTAGATGCTTTGAGTTGGCAATATGTCAAGGCAAAAGACATTTATCCTTCTAGTATAGCAAGCCTGAAAGACTTTCAAAATTCTTCATGTAACTTTATAAAGAAATTTACTGCCAGTAGAATGTTGGCAGATTGTTTTGATGCAATTATTTCTAGCTCTATTATTAAGCCTATGATTGTAAAGAGATGGCTTTTGTAGCGGATGCTCGTTTCTTCATGTTGAATTGATTCTAAATTTGTATGAGACTATTCATATCATATATCCTGTCTTTCTGAAAGAGATTATAACATTTAAAACAGGATGGATGTTCTGATCTACAGTTAGATATGGAAAGAAGTTTGACTTCCTTCCATAGATATTCTACTTATGTATACAAATTGATATGAGAATACAGGAATTTATTCAATGAGCATTTATTTTATCTACTTTATGTGCCTGAAGCACCTATGTGACTACGTGCTAGGGAGACAGAAAATAGTTCTGCAGTCAAGGAACACAAAACCTCCCCAGTAGAAAAAAAACACATACCTCCCCCAAAATACATTCCCCCCTAAACATACATTCTTCCTAAAATATACCAATAAAGTTTGTGGAGTCTTAGTTATCTAGGAAATGACCTCTATTCTCCTTGTCACTTTCCCGTGTGGATAACTCATCTTGCCAGATGCTATTGTCCTTATGCACAGAATGTAAAACCACCCAAGTAATTCAAAAAGTAACTTTAAAAGTTAGTAATTTTTCAAGGAAAAAAAAGGACAACCTCATAGCAGCTAATATCTTTACTATCATGCACACAAAACATCCAGTTAATGAGTTATTTAGCTCAAACTTTTATTTGTCAACAAGTCAGGTTAGCATTTGGACATAGCATTAATTTGATTAAATGGTGTTATCTTCAATGATAAGTTAATATATTCTTATGTTCAAATTATGTGTACTGTACTTTGGAAATGATTTTTCAAAGAACAAAAGTATATTTATTTTGTGGTATCTTCATTACTTAATTGCAGCTGTATGACTTTTTCAGAATTAGGACTTTAAAATACATTTTTATATGTAATATAGTTTTTTAAAAGGATAAAATTGACTTTTAGTGAACTGAATATGATATTACAATGCTTTACTTTTATATCACATTTTAACTGTGCACATAAGGAAAGTGTTAACACTTAATTATCTGTGAAATATTTTCAAGGAGTTAGCTTTGATGTGAAAAAATAATAGTTACCTAGAGAACGGTAATGCTGTAAGCTTGAGACACCCAAGCCAATGAAAACTTTTTGAATAAAAAGAAGAAAAACCACAACAAATAGTCTTTAAAATGAATTTCTGATAATAGGAAGCTGTCACTTTCTTCATTTTTACTAAGTCTTGCTTATTTTGCTAATCCCCTGTCTGCTGTACCACCATTTGTATTTTAATGATTCATCTGCACTGGCAACCTGACTACCGTTCCCTGGTAAAAATTCAATGAACAGCCATTGGTACATGCTCAAGCTGAGTTAACGCAATGCTATTCGTATGGATAGTATGGCAGTCAAAAAGTAAGGCAGTCAAAAAGTTAAAAGTTTTAAATATTTGATGGGGACCTATCCATACCATGTAACTTAAACATTTGGATGACTGGATTCTACTGTTCATATCCAGATGTCTGGCATGTTTCAGGCACAAACTCAGTGGTTCAATCAGTCAACAACTTGTGTTGAGAACCACCCCACCCACCTCTTGTGTTGGACAACTCAGCAGATGTTAGCAGACAGCGTCCCCTCATGTGTGGGCTATTACAATATTCTATTAATTAGTGCTCCTAAGTTTCTCTTCTCCTCTTTCCAAACTACCGGAATACTAAAACACCATTTATAAGATCTTAGTTGCTTGCTCAAAATACTTGCTTCTAGTTTTTATTTAACTCTGTAGTTGTTACATAAACCCATAACTGGAGGATCTACAAGAACCCCACTTATGAATTAACACATTACATTTCTCTCTGTGTATAAACCCTTCCTGAGCTCCAGCCTGGAGAGAGTAGCATTCATATCACTGGACTGTTTATGCTCTTAGTTATAGGTCTTGCATTTGAGACTCCAAATGCAGTTCTAGCGACAGCAGTCACTCCATGAGAAGAAGTAATGATTTTTGTCTAGCAGCAATCAAAATTAATAACACATGTAAAACCCTGTTTTCAGTATAAAAGAAGCATTTAATAAATGTCTTTTCTTAACTTTTGCTTAAGGTCAACATTTGTTTATAAGATGTTCACTTTAAAAAACTTTTGGAGTAAAAAAGGAACCATGTTTCATTAAATATAGGCAAATGGTATAAAAATCAGACTAATTTCATAAATCACGGTGTAGAAAACTATGCTTATGGAGAGAATATACATTGTTTCTATTGCTATTACTACTGTTATTTTTACAGTTCTTTTTTGTGTTATGCTGCCAACAAACTAAATTAATTGCTTTGAGAGAAAAGCAAAAATTATTTCAAAATTTGCATGCTTACATATGCATATGATGTCACAAAAATGGGAATGTGGGAGAAGAAGAGTTAACTTTTGTTCATGTTAAGATTGCCATTGACATAGAAAGTTTCAGCTGGCCACTAAAAATTTGAATAGTCTTCTTAAGAAAACCTTGCAGATTAATATTTGGAGGATATTTAATATGATTCTTTTAGTTGCAGATACATTCAAGCTAGCTCATATATAGGATTCATGAAAAGTAATAAGAGAATCTGTTGGGCACAAGGCCCAGGAGCATGTTTCGAATCAGGATGGTTCCAAAGATCCTCACACCAGGCGCTTAGGAGTCTTCATTCTAAATGGTGAAGTCTCAAACATTATGCCTTCCTTCATTAATTATCATCTTTTGAATATTTGTTATGTATTAGGCACTAAGCTAAGCATATCATATGCCTTGTATCATGCAATCCTCACAAATTCTGTAACATACTCTATTGTTATCTACCTTTGTATGTAAGAGAACAACTTTTGAGAATTTAAGAAACTTACCCAAGTTCCCTCAGCTAATAAGTGGTAAATTAATGGGAATCAACCTCAATTTTTGTCCAGGCCCCAGATCTACGACAAATAGTGGGCATATCATGGGTGCTATCCTCTATTCTGTCTCTCAGTTCACTCTATCCCTCTACCAATGGGCTTCTTTGTTTACCTAACTCTTATATTCTCCCATAATTCCAGTCAGCGCATAATTTATCAACCCCTTTAGCCCCATCAACACTATGATCTTTCAGTTTAATTACCATATTAAATGATAATTTACTTCTCTGAGTCTGAATTCCTGATAAAAAAGAATATGTTTACCTCAGTGCATATATTGGAATCAGGCTTATGCATTTTTAAGTGTTTATCAGTCCGTAGATTGGTTGTTCTCCACTCAGATCTTCTTCTGTAGCTGATTAACAGTTAATCATG
>PVKM010016916.1:0-26403 GCA_004027735.1 Carollia perspicillata
ATACTTTCCATAAATTAGTAGAACACTTAAGTCATTGAAATGTTAAGAGTAAATGCTACTCTTAATAAAACAAAATATACCAGCAAAGTTTTACGAAAAAAGTCTTCTGGTATGTTCTGCCTCTCAGTTTAACCTTCAGAAGAGCCGAGTACCTCTAAAGTAGAGCAAATTCCCTAGTAAACAATAAAAATGTAGGTACTTTAGCAATTAAAATATTCAGTTTTAGATAACTATCCCGTTTCTTTATTTAATCAAGGTAGGAAATTGAAAACTCAGTTTGGCAGCCCGCGAGCTGATGGCATGGAAGTGTTCCTGTTCTTTCCTCGGAGGAGAGGTATTACATCATCTTCCCTAAACAAATGGGTTCTGCATTTTACCTTTTCCATTTCTTTGAGCATTGGAAACACTCTGGAGTCTATTTATGAGGCTATTTTGGTGGATTATGCAGCTGGATCATCTTTATGGGAAAACCACCTTGAATTGAAGTTCTCTGGTGTTTTGGTGTGAAATCACTTTTGAATGTGCCTTAAGATGGATCTGTCTTTATCTTGTGTTCTGCGTGATACACACAATAATTGTGAGTTACGTGTTGTGGATAGCTCCGTCCTGTGCTCTGCAATGACTAGACAGGCACATGGACACACTACGTTGCCAGAAGGAAGTCAGTTTATTTGGAATTCAGAGGAGGGTACGAAACAGATCTTCCTTGTTCTCTTGAGTCCGTCTCTCGTTTAGAGATGGCCAGACGGACTCCACTGCTCCTCTGCTCCTTGTCCTCCTTTCTTCCTTTCAGCCCTTCCCCCTCTTCTGGCTTCTGTCTGCTCTCCCATGTCTGCCCGAGTCAGGAGGACTCATTTATCCTCATGCATAAAGCCAGCAGTCATTAATGCTGACGCTTCTACATACCATCCTGTGTTCTCATGGGTCTGAGACACCCTCGGCTGCTAGATCCTCAGCTACTCTACCGCTGCCTCAACATTCTTTGCAGGAGAGTTTAAGACAGAACATTCTATCCTGCTCAGGTATTATCGGCTGAAACACTACCTTTTATCTTTGAGAGACTGTTTAGGTATTAGGGGATGAATGATTCAGAACACTCATTCTAAAGTACACAGCAATGTTAATTTTTAGATATTGTTAACTTAAACATTGTCATATGTACATTGTCCAAACCTGTGGAGAAATTTTATGAGTTTCTTTGAGTCAAACTGATGACAATGGCTGGGAAGAAAAATGTCAACAGCTTGAGAAAAATACTCTGCAGAATGTAAGTTTTACAACTTATTTCATACATTAGAATCAAAGCAGATGTAAGGGGGTTTCCATGAAATTCACTGGTGATAGATTAGGGAGATGGGAGAAAGCAAGCTGCAGAAATCTCTGAGGTTGGACCAAGAGTGAAATGGAGGGACAAATGCTTTTTTTACATTGGTGGGCATGGGGTAGTTAACAATGAACATTTATAGCACCAAGAGGTGGCGTTTGGGGAGCAGTGAGGGGTCCCATAGTCTGTCTCATGCTCTGGCAGGAGGTCATGCCCTGCAGGGTCCAGAAAAAGGGGATTATTCTGACATTCCACGGGTATGTTATCCTAGATGTAAAATGACAATAGACTGGCTTACTTAAGGTAAAGACTGACCTTCATCAAGGAAGCTATAGGCGAAGGACATGACTGCCCACCGTGACTTGCCTTAGTTAGGAGTTTTTATGTTCAGACCATCCTACGTGGTTACTTTCGATTTCTGAGTCTGCAGGGCTGCCATACAGGCCTCCCCTGAGCTTGTCAGGTTTAGTGTGTGGCCCCTTTTTCATCGCAGTATTTATGTACTTTTATATATATGCACTTTTACATATGCATATATGTAAAACATGTATATATTTTTTACATATGTACAGTTTACCAAGATTGGAAAGAGCTATTTGTGCACTAAGAGCAACTTAACTCACAGGTAGAACCGCAGTCAGAATCCCTCCACGACCATCACTCACCATCCGAACTGTGATTGTTGCTAAGTTGATTAACAGTCTCAGTTTGTCCAGGCCATCCGGGAACACAACGTTCATTGCTAACACTTGGAGAGTCCTGGGAATTTCCACTTCGAATAAAACCAGGAAGGTATCCAGGGAGCAGGACTTTCTGTATTATAAAACTGAGAAAGTCCCAGGAAATGAGTGGTCACCTTACTGGCAACCAGTTTCTGAATTCATCCTGGGAGATTTGAGTAAATACAAGCCCTAGGACGGGTTGAATTACTCCTTGCTCCAGGTTACGTTGGGTGGCGAAAGCCTTTGTCATCGTGCAGGAGAAAATGTCCAATTTTGTTGTGCTTGGTTGTCATAACATATACCCTCTCTCCACTTCCCTGTGGAAACATTCCCAGTTTCCCAAATTGGCACGCCAAGAACCTCAGAATCTGACCTGTACCCTTTTTTCTTCCCCTGCTCCCCCCACCTCTCCCTGCCGTACTCCAGCCCTGCTGAACTTCGAGTCATTCACCTCAAGCCTTGCAAACTCCACACACGTTATTCTTTCATCCCAAGCTCCTTCACTCCCTGTCTCTCCACTTCTTCCCTCCATTCAGCATGCTCATTCCATAAGACAGATCTGAAAATAGTTCACATTCCTACTATTTAGACATGTCTTCTTTTTACTAGACTATTGCTCAAAAATAGTGGTAATAGCTTATTATTATTTTTATTTCCATTGCTTAATCTCTTGTCTGAGGCACAATAACATTTGTTGAGTGAACATCCTAGGCTGATGCATTTTAATTTTTTTAAGCAGATGAAAGTATTGAGGTCCTGAGAGGTCAAAGGATTTTCCCTATATCAATAGGTAGGATGCCCTGGCTGGTGTAGCTCAGTGGATTGAGTGCGGGCCTGTGAACCAGAGGGTCAATTCCCAGTCGGGGCACGTGCCTGGGTTGCAGGCCAGTTCCCAGCAGGGGATGCATGAGAGGCAACCATACATTGATATTTCTCTCCCTCTCTCCTTACCTTCCCCTCTAAAGATGAATAAATAAAATCTTTTAAAAAATAGGTAGGAAGTGACTGAGTCAGGGCTTGCACTACTGTCTTCCCTCTCTAAAGATCATGCAGTCATCACCACTTCACCTGTACGTATGGATTGCCAATACATAACATGTGCTCTCAACTTTCAATGCAGAACTCCAGAAAGGGTCAGGAGAGATGTGTCAAGAGAAGGAGAAAAGAAGTTCCTATTTTGAGGTAATGATCTTCAACACAATAGAACTCCTCCACAGGAAAATAGATTTTGGAACACAGTGCTCTTACATTGAAAAGAGCCATTGTCCTCTGTCTTGCCTTTTTTAGTTCATCTTAGACCAGACTTGTTGATTTAGGTCAGTTTGCTGCACTTTAGATCACATTAATTTAGTACATAATATTTCCCATGCAAATCTTAGGAAAAAAACTGAAATGGGATTTTGTTTATAATATCTTTTGTGCATATAAGAGAGAGGTTAGTATTCTGATAGTTAAGAACATTCAATTTGCATTAATTTAAATTAAACTCCAGGATTTTGTCACATTTCCATCAGGTTGAGTTTGGAAATGTTCCTTAGTTTCCTCAACTTAATCTTCATAATTAAGGGTCGAGAATCAAAGGTTATGGATGTGCAGAATTTCATGTAGCTCAAGTCAATTTTTAAGAGCTCATATCTCATCTGAGATGAATTAGAAAATCTTAAGCAATACTGTCACAATTTTTATATTGAGCTACAGTCGAAAGCCTGGTAGTGAATTTTCACTGCCTGTAATGCGACATCAGTGCTCCTATTTGGCTGGGATTTATTCAGTGCGCCTGGAACACACTTCCTCACTTTCTAGATGCTGTGTTTCCCCCGCAATTAGAATAACTAAGTATTCAGTTGTCATGGAAATACTCCCCTCTACAAAAATTCTTAAAACAGAAGCTTTCTTGCTTTGTCTGTCTTTGCAGAGCAAGAGATTGCTGTGCTACCTTGATCCTCCTTTCTATGGGCTTCTCTTTCTATCTCAGGTACCTTCCAAATCACATTATTTCTTAGCCCTTTCACAGTGTTTGATCTCTAAATAAAAAAAAAATGACTCTTCATTCATGAGAAGCAGCAATAACATTCAGATAGTGTCCTAAGCTTTTAGTAGTTGACAATGATCCCTGGATAGGTAGCTGAGGCATTGTTAGCTTGGCTGCTTTTAGTTTAATCCCAGCTCTGAGTATTCCAGTAGTTACTTGGAAATCGACTGATGCTGGAGGGTGGTAAGTGATGGCAGGACTCAGCAGCTGACACACCAGAACCACATCCTATTCATCTCCCTGCGGAGATTTCACCTCACACTGTCTGGAGGGTCAATTAATAATTCGTCAGTACAATGATCAGGACAGGCACTTACCAATTATTTATTCAATGAAAGGAAACACCAAGTAGGTTCTGAAATTAATTCTTGATCCTGGGGCAGTGAGGTAGGTGAGGTGTTTTTCTTTGAGAACCGGTGCTTTAGTGATCAGGGCATGGAAAGGTAACCCGTGCTCTCTCCTGTGTCATTTAGGTCATGTTGATGGGGCAGTGACGGTATGTAAGCACTGTGCTTGGTGCTCAAAACTTGGTGGTTGCATCGTGGTGGTGTTCCCGTTGCTCCGGGCCCTTGCAGACTCTCAGGATCGAAATTAATAGAGATCACTAGAAGCCGATACAGAGAAAGAAGATTCATTTAGCTTGTGCACAAGGAAGCCAGCACAACAAAGGGACAGGAGAGGGGCTGCTTCTCCAACCAAGGCTGGGAGAATTTTAAAGAGGCTTCAGTGGGGAAAGTGATGTCTAAGTTTGTCAAGGCAGGGATGTTTTGGAGACTGACCAGAATAACTACATGCTTCTTCATAGGTCACATGTCTCCTTAGTATGTGAAATCTCCACCCAGGGTTATGTTTTTTGGCCTGGGAGGGAATGTCACTGGAAGAACAGAGTTTCTTACTAATGGCATGTGTGAACAAAGGGAGACAGCCCCCTGAAGTCAATCTTGCACTAAGGCAGTCTAGTTGCTGACTGGCTATTTGGCAGAAGGAGTCAGGAAGGCAAAAGGGAGAGGTCAGCGGGTCTCGGGTTTCCACCAGCTGAGCCCGAGGACTAGCCTGCCTACCTCAGTTTGAGGCAGCAGCCCGGAAGAATGGTTACAGGTACAAGGTTTGGAGCCAGACTGCCTCAGTTCAGATCCACATGTTTTTGCTCACTAGATCTCTGGGCTCAGTCTTCAATTTCCTCGCTTGTAAAATTGTGATTGCACCTAATTTCTAGGGTTGCTATGGGGGTTGAATGGATTCATATTTGTAAGTATTCCAGAACAGTACCTCGAACATTATAAGCACTCTGTGTTTGTACAATAGAAATAAGACAAAATGTTGAGTAGGAGAGACAGAGTTTCTGTTCTCATGGAATTTACGATCTTGCCAAGAATCCTTCATGGGTAATATCACTCCCCAGGCACAATCTAAGCACCAAATAAAACATGTCCCCAAGGCAGCTTTTGGTAGAATAAATAAGAGAAAATCAAGGGAAAAACTGAATAGGAGAGAGAGTTTGCCAGTGTTTTTATGCTCCCCTTTAAGTATCCATGCGATTTCCCCTTGTATCTACCATTATCCTTGAATGGAGGGCAATAGAGGAAGTGGACTATAATGAATGCACCAGAATATATGTATGAATCACAGGGGTGACTTGGCAGGTACAAATACATCTCACTCAGTGTAATAGATGTCTTCCTAAAGAGTTGTAGAAGCATTTAGGGTCTTTAAATCAAATTATATTTCAAATGCTCCAGGAGAAGTATCTGTGGTGAATCCCTTATAAGAAATTCGCCACTATGTAATTTATTTGGTTTTTATATTTTGGCTTTCTCATTGGATTTTTTAAGTTATATTTTATGTACTAGTTTTTCCTGATATGTGCATTAATTAAAAATAATTGGATTCGTTTAAACTTTCTGAGCGTAGGCACTCTGTTTATCTGAACAATATGAGCATTTGGCATATGAAAGCATTCAAAAACTATTTGTTGAAATGAGTAAATAAATGCAGTTTCATTAAATTATGGAACATGTGGAATTTTAGGTTGGGTTATCAAGCAGTATATTCCTCTCCAAATTAACGATGACTAACTATTTTATTAAATGTTCTAGAAAAAGAGTCGGAGAGAGAAAACATTTTAAAAAATAAATGGACGCAAATGCATTACCCCTAAATGATGTTAAGAGATGAGCCTATGCAAGAAAGGGTCAAGATACACAGCTACCCCTGGGTTTGTTGCCTCCTCCCTTCAGCACCACCTGGTTACTTTATATTCCGGAGTTGATGCCAGGGCGGAGCACGTGGATCCAGATTCCCTTGGTGTTGAAGCAAGACCCTAGGAAAAGGCATGAGTCCACGTCCAGAGGGAGGCCAAGAGCTCTGCAGACTGTCAGGACCCCTGGCAGTCAGTCTGGAGTCGAACGCGATCTCCAACCCACCAGAGCGTTGGGCTCTAATAAGTATTTCTCAGGCATTTCTAATTCAGGACTCTTCCCTAAGATTTCTGTGACAGTTCAAACCTTCTCCAGATTATTGGCACCTCCTTCCTTACCATTACCCATCCCCTAGCTTCTGTTATACCCAACAGAGGAGCTCAGTCCTACTTCCCAGGAAAAAGAGTAAGAGCCCTCTTCTTGAAATCCCTTCAAGCTTTTGGACCCAAACTCACTGCATGGACACACCTGCCAGCTTCTCATCCTTTCTGCTACAATGACCGCCTTTCTCCTGAGACAAAGCTCTGCGACTGGACCATGGATCATGTCTTCATCTGGCTCCTTAATAAAATGGCTACCCAGATTACTCTCTCTCTCTCCTGTATCTTTAACTTAGTTTGCTTTACTGGTTTCTTCTTCTTTTTAAAGATTTTATTTATTTATTTTTAGAGAGGGGTAGGGAGGGAGAAAGAGAGGGACAGAAATGTCAGTGTGTGGTTGACTCTCCCATGCCCTTCACCAGGAACCTGGCCCGAAACCTAGGCATGTGCCCCGACTGGGAATTGAACTGGCAACCCTCTGGTGCGCAGGCCGGCACTCAATCCATTGAGCCACACTAGCCAGGGCTATGGATTTCTTTTTATCAATAGCTAAAATGATCAGTTCTCACCCATGAAAATAAAAAGGGCCAAGTTTTCTGGACTTTGTGTCTATTTTAGTTACCATTCATTCATTTATCACCAACACAGCCCAGATTTTTGAATAATTATATGCTTTGTCTCTACCTTCTCTTCATTTTCTCCTCGGTTGAAGGCAAGTGATTTTTCCTTGGCAGCTCTACTAAAATACTCTTTCAAAGATGCCAATGATGTTCTTGTCACAAATGCAGTGGAGGCATCTCAGTTCTTCCCTGGCTTGATGTCCTCACAGCATGTGACATCTCTGACCTCTCCTGAGGCCCTTTTGGCCTCAGTGTCCCTTACTTGGCCCCCTCGGATTTTCTTCTACTTCTGTTGTCTTTCCCCTTTCTCTTAAATGTTCCTTAAATGTCGAAGTTCCTCTGCTTTTGCCCTCAGACCTTCTTCATCAGTAGTCATTTGGACTCTCCTCTGGTGCCAGGCACTGTCTGGAACCTGCTTCATTTCTTGTTCTGTACACTATCCTTGCTAATGCCATCCATTCCCTATGAATGAAATTATCAACTATATCTAGTGTTGAAAGATTCAGCAAATAAAAAATATAAAACATATTAAAGTACCCATCATTTATTTCAAGTCCAAATTTCACTGGTCATCATGGATTTTATTCGGCAACCCTGACTGCATCAGAGGTCCCATACTGAAATGCCTCCAGTAAGCTAACACAAGGTGCAAAGCAGAAAGGTGCAGGGCAGGTGACGGCAGGGAGGGGGGCCAAATGAAGAGCGCATGCGTCTTCAGAAGACCTTTCAGTTCAATGTCTCCCACAAGCTTGTAAGCAAACAATCAGGTCTAATGGTCACATCTAATCCAAAGTTGTGCGTTTGAACCTTCTAACATCCATGTGCTAATGATTCCTTTCGGTCCTGTGTATGCAACTCTGTCCTAGATATCTCCACTTGCATATTCTCCTGGTACCTCCAGATGCACAAGAAAACAGTTTCGATGAGATAGCCAGTTATCACTCTATAATACAAATTAGGTTGTTCCACTTTCCGGTTTAAACTTTTAACTGATTCTCCATTGTCTTCAAGATAGAACTCAAACTTCTTGACGGAGTTTACAGGAGTTTTATGTGTCCTCAGGTTACTGCCTTTGGTGTCATCTCTTGTCATTATCACCCCTATCCCTACTACTCAATGCCAAACTCTTATGTGAGGAATCCCGCTAACTTGAAAACATCATTTTCCTCTGGCTTCTGAGACTGCAGGTGCTCTTCTTCCTGCTTGGAGCCCTTTCCTCTGCCTGAGCCCTTTCCTCTGCCTTGGAGCCCTCTCCTCCGCACTCGACCTTTGTTGCCACGTGAGTTGCTTCGTCCAGTGTGATTTGAGCAGAAGGGGCACATGGAAATTTTGGAAAGAGTGTTAAGGCCAAGGCATGCTTTGCTTGCCTGCTTTTCTTTACATCTGTGGTTCTAGAAGCATATACATTTCCCTGGATCCACAACTCACGAGAAAGGTAAATAATGCTTCTTTGGGTTAGTGCCTTCATAGGAGCAGTTCTCATTTGAGGTTGTTACACATCGTAGATGCCTGATGGAAAACGTGGGTGTGAGTCTCCAATGTCAGTCTAAACAGACTGAGAAAAGGGGAAACAATGTTTTCTACTTCTAAGTGCAGTTCATATATAATAGACTGTATTTGTTTATTTCAGCTGAGGAAAAAACGTGGGTCAGCCTGTGTGTTGGTAAATAGATTTGTTTTTCTAGTCCAAAAATTCTGTAGTCTGGTGACCATTCTATGTGAGCAAAAAAAAAAAGAGAGAGAGAGAAACCACACATATTAGTAACTGAAGGAGTACTGATTTATCTGCTTTCCTCTGTTATTTTTATAAAATAAAAATGTTGGGTTTCAATGGGACATTCCATTAATAAAAAAGCATGGCTTAAACCGGATAAATTGTTAGGATAAACTGCAACAGTTTTACTCACCACAGTGAAGGTTTTTCTGTTCAATTTTACCTACTTTTAATGCTATCACTTATGTTACAGGGCTTGGTCCATTTATCATCAAGCATTTATGCATTTTCACAGTGAGCCAATAATTTCTTTTCTGTGAAGAATCATAAACTAAGGCAACGTTGACTACAGAATATTATGCAATGTTCTTTAAAACTCTGATCCCCAACCCTGATGGATCACCAGACTTGGCTGGAGAGATGTTACACCCAGAGGCGCTCAAGCCTGCTGAAATCTTGGAGTTGGGAGCTACTGATTTAAAGCTTTTTCTTCTGAAGGGTAGGAAATAAGATGGGGGGTGCTGGCGTTTCAAGCAAAGATACAGTTTAATTATTAAATTGCTTTCATTTTCTCTGGATAATGATCATCTGTGCCAATTAATGAATTAAAACAATGTATAGTCATCCTATCAATTAAGAAGAGATATTCAATTTTAGCAAAAAAAGTCTGTCCTTGAGATGAAAAGCAGAATAAAGAAATGAGATGTAATGAATAGATTAATTTTCTCATCAATAGGGAGACTGAGATAGTAATGGGGAAAGAGATTAAGAAACTGAAAATTCAACAGATCTTTAATGAAAATCTATTGTGTTTTGGGCCTTTGGTGTGAATCATTAGGGAACTCCAGTTGAGATAATGAAGTTTACCACGGGAGTTTAAATCTCAGCTCTAACTTGCAAGAGGTGCATGAATATAATAATAATATTTAGTTTCTGCACGTGTTTAATGGATAAAATTTCTATCTCATAGTACTGACATAAAAATCAAGTGGTACAAAATACGAGGTTTGGTAGAAGTAAGGCCTGCTGGAGTGTGGTTGGTAGGGTAATAATATGAATGTAGTAATTTATAGTTTTAATTTGAACATTTCACCTAAAATGTCATATGGTGTGCTTGAGTGTGATATTGTTACATTACAGAATTACATGTTTATGAATTTGTAATAAAAGATTTTGTGATAGAAAAGGGCGTTCTTTATGCCGGACCCTATATATAATACAATACTGGGCTTATTTACAAGATTCATTTTTATTTAGTATCCAATCCTGAAATAGTCTTATGAAGAAGATATACATACAAACCAGTGATTTTTAATACGAAATGATAGTCCCCGTTATATTGGAATCATTGGAGCTAAAGATGAGATGAAGAGCCCCAACTCTGTCCCTCATAGGGCCGATCGATGGCAACAGATGGGCAATGAGGGGCCAGGTGTACT
This sequence comes from Carollia perspicillata, assembly GCA_004027735.1. Classification (NCBI taxonomy): domain Eukaryota; kingdom Metazoa; phylum Chordata; class Mammalia; order Chiroptera; family Phyllostomidae; genus Carollia; species Carollia perspicillata. The sequence goes on from PVKM010016916.1 coordinate 10,370, forward strand.
TGGAATCCATGGTAGGCGGAATAACGGCCACCCAAAGATGTCCATGTCTTAGTCCCTAGAGCCTGTAAATATGTTACTTTACATAGCAAAGGAGAACTGAGGTCCCATAGAGAATGAAGGTTGTTAATCAGCTGGCATTAAATTAGGAGACTCGCTGGATTATCTGGGTGGACCTGATTGTTAAAATTGTTAAATGCTGTGCAAGAAGGAGGCAGAGAGTCAGTGTTAAGGTGCCGCAGTGTGAGAAAGACCAGCTGGCCACTGCTGACTTTGAATGGAAGGAGGCCGCCAGCCCAGGCCTGCGGGTGACCTCTAGAAGCTGGAGAAGCCAAGAAAATGGACGACCCCCTAGAGCCTTCCGCAAGGTATGCCACTTAGCCTACGCACTTAACTCAGTGAAACCCCTTTAGACTTCTGACACCCCCACACTGTAACATAATACATTTGTGTTGGTGTAGGCCACTAGTTTGTAATAATTTGTTACGGTAGCCGTAAAAAACTAACACAGAACTAGACTGAATGAGTGGTCAAGGTCCTCCCCAGTTAGCGATGACACGTTCAGAACGTGGGGTTGTAGAGACTGCGGCTGCTGGAAACCACAGCATTTCTGCGCATTTAGAGCATAGGGGCGGGGGGATGTTAGGATGTGACCCCAAACGCGAGGGAATAGATGCCGGAAGGCCATATGCATCTGTACGAGGAACGTAGGCTTTACCCCAAAGACACCAGGGAATCCTTAAAGGACTTCCAAGATGAATAAATAACATGACAACCCAGAAATAAGGAGAAACAATTGAGAGCGGAAAAATTTAAGCTGCCTCATTTAATGTACCAAAATAGACCGTTATTTCTTTTCGAGATGTGATCTGAACTATAAACTTGTCATCATCCCTAATTCTAAGTTTGGCCTCCTGCTGCTTCTTGGGAGTGCGCATCCAAATGTTCATTTGCACTGGTTCAGTGCTTCTGCCCCCTTGTTCACCCACCCTCCTTGGAGAAAGCGTCTCCCTAAGGTGACTGACGCAAGGCGATGGCGTTTTGATTCTGCCTCCAATTCCCTCCTTTGATGATCAGTTGTTGTACTTGAAATGGAACCTTCAGGCTGATCTGCCCACTGCAGAAAGTCGAACTGATCCAGACAAATCAACGAACGGGCTGACTGCGTCCTCAGCTGTATTTTAATTGAAGGGAGATAACCATGCATTGTGATATAAAAGAAAGAGTGACCCCTGAAACAAAATGCTCATTCATCCTTTTATGCCACCGATTTTTATTGATTAGCTATTTTGTGCTAGGCACTGAGCATGGCACTGGAGAGGTAACGGTAAAAAACAAACAAACAACACAAAAACAGAAACAGATGTGATTCTAATCTTCCAGGAGATTACAGGGTGTGTGTGTGTGTGTGTGTGTGTGTGTGTGTGTGTGTTGGGAGATGGATATTAAGCAAGTACATGCAAACAAAAGTACGTATTTACAATTTGTGGGAAGCTTTGAGAAAGAAAGGAACAAGGTACTTTGAGAGACGGAGAAATGGAGGTGGAGCCTGGGAGGTGAGGAGGTTTCTGAGAAAGCGGCATTTGCAATATACCCTGAGGGATAGAAAGCACAGCCTCGGTGGCAGAGGGAATAATGTGTGGAGGGTCCTGAGGCTGGAAATGCCAGTGAGCTGGAATAATCAGGAGCTAGGGCTCGGTCCTTGAAGAGGCAATAAGGGTCAAGTTCCCACAGGCTATAATTGGAAATAACTGGGCGATTGTAGTCTCGTTGCTCAAAGCTTCCGGATTTGTGATACTTTATAAAAAGAATTTATTGAACTTGATGGTCCCTACTACCCTGCAAAAGAACAAGACATCAGTTCCATTGTCCCATGAAGAGTAAAGTGATGAAGGGAAAGCTTTTTAGATTATTGGAAAAGCCTTGGATTTTAGCAAATATTTATTGAGGACTTAATTTATGTAGCGTATGAAGTGGCGGCGGGGGTTAGCGGGAGGAGTGAAAAGCATCAGCATTGCTTTCTGGGCAAGGCTGTTCTCCTGTTCTGTCTCTCTTCTCTGTAGGCTGATCAGTAAGGAGGATCCCCAAATACCACCACCCACAGACAACTTTTGAAGCATCACTGAGAAGCTCCCTGCAGCTTCTGAATAACTCAAAACTACTCCAAGACTTCAAGATGCTGCTTCTGACTTCTTAACCTTCCTACCCACAGGCTGTCACGCTTAAGGGAGAGCAGAGCTGGCTTTTCTGCACATCCTTGGCCACTCGGTTGCTCCACATCCCTTCCCAAATCCTATCTATAGGGTGGGAAACGTGAGGAGCTGGAGGGACCACTCAGTGCAGATTGAACACGCTCTGCATGTTTCCTGCAGTGTCTGCTGTTGGTAAACTATTTAAAATAACAAGAGGATGATTTCTGGAGAGAGCCATGTGATCCTCTCCAACCTCTAAGCATCCATCAGAGAAAGAAACTCTGGATGGTGGGTGGACAGATTGCTACCCGAAATGCCTAGAGAGTGTGTTCCTTGACATAAAGAGGGTGCGTTAAGCTCAGGTTACTCAGATGGAAATGTCAGGGTGTAGAGTGGATCTTTGATACTGTGATTTCAGTTGCACCGTTTTCATTCCAGCTGTCACGTGGCAGGAGGGGGCACTTTTGTCTGCTGCTGTTAGCTGACTCTTCTTTGAAGCAGTGATTTAAAGGGAAACTGTTATATTCATTGTTAAGTGATCACTACATATGGGGAAATCAAGAATGTTATTTCTGTAGTAGTCTGTGTTATCACCGAAACAAAGTGCACTCTCGTTAAATGGACAGCAGGTGACGTAAGGTGAGACCCTTCAAGATGAATGTCTAAATGCTTAGGCCCTATTTGCTTTTCTTTGCCTCTTTACTTTTGTTTGCTGAACTGTAAAATTTCTTATTATAATTTCTTAATTATAAATGCTTCCAGGGTGGAAAAAAGTATATATATATAATTTATCAAAGCAAATGAATGTATATATATATTTCATTATATATATATTTCACTATATATATATTCATCATGTGTGCATAAAATACTGAGATTGCTTTGTTTTAATAAGAGCCAGGGCTACAAAATTTCAAAGGCTTCATATTGCTCTATTTGAGTTCTTACCAGATTTTGACCTTTCAAAATTTTATCACCCAGGTTGATAACTCTGGTAATCCTGGTTGTTTTTTGATGCAGTTTTCCTGGGCTGTAAAAGTAGCTGTCACAGCTCATCTGAACTTACCCACAAGTGCAGAACTGGTGAAGAAGGAAGGGAAGCCAGGATGTGGCATGTTTGTGCCTCAGAAAACAGAGCTTCAGGTCTGATCCCTACAAAAGGAGTTAGAATATCCCCATGATTATTTCTAATGGGGCACAGGGAGCTGGGCCTTGAGTTAGTGCTTGGCACACCAGTAAGAGTCTTTAGAATGAACTGCCACACGATGCCAGAAACGTAGTAAGATTTGGTAAGTCACAGCTTGGGTGTTAATTGTCCACTTTTTCTCTTTTCCAAGTACACCTGAAATAAGCCATCCTGGCCACCCCCTCAAGAAACATAGAGTTGCATTTAGCTTTGAGGATAATCTGATCTTTTTATACCTTTTGGTGGCAGTTCTAGTGATTGTTCCCCAGTCTGAGAGGTAAAGGAAATAGGAGGAGCCTGAGAGACTCTGCGGCCAGCTTATTCTTTGGAGCATTGCAGTCACTTGGCCCGCTGGCATGAAGATGGGGCACAACCTTCCTCGGCAAGTCCTGCAAACATTTTCATCATTATCCAATTTCAGAGAATGCTGAAAATATACATGTGTTTCTGAAGACAAAAGCACCTTTTCTTTTCTTGAGGAAAAGGGATCAATTTTCCCGTTGCTGATAATTTGGGCCAGGTATGATTAAGATTTTCCTGAATGTCCATCCAGTTTCATTGTTAGAGGTGAGAAGACAACAAGGGCGGTGATATAAGGCGTATCCCGGGTCGGAAGCTGGAGGAAAGAGCCTGGAGGGAGCATTGGACTTTTCAGGGTCCTGAAAACACAGTCCGAAGGTAGCTCTGCACAGCAGCATGTATCGGGTGAATGAAGAGGACAGGTGTTGGGGGCATTGCTTATGAGTTCAGGGCCAGGTGCAACTTCTGAACTTCACCCAGTATCTTGCCCTTCATCCATCTGGGCTTGTGGATGGGAACTTTACTCTCTGTGTCTAAAGAAACTAGGTAGCCACCTCAGGAGAGACAGGCCATAAGTGGCTGCTCAGAGAGGACACTCTGCACTGTCCACTAGACAACGGTAAGACCAAAGAGAGCCCTGAAACTTACTGGGGTGCTGGGGAGAGTCACCTGCACTGAGAGGTTGAGCTGAGAGTGCTTCAGCAGGGACACTGGTGTTTGGACACCTCCTTTAATGCTTCCGTCTCTTTCCTGCATAGCTCCGGGAGGGCAGCCCTGAAGAGTCCCCCAGCACCCACCTTGAGTCAGTAGGCAGACTCACCCCTACACACACAGGTAGCATGCACATCAGCCTCAATGGTCCTCCAGGCAAAGCTTACACAGTGTGGTTTGCTCAGTGTGTGAAAACAGAGAGTTTTTTGCCTGTGCATTGTGCCTTGCTGTGTAGCAGAAAGGATGATCCAGACAGGACAAAGGGTGATTCATCCTTTTATTCAATAGATTTTCTTATTGAGTGCCCATATTTCCCCATGTATCCCAAATGCAACGTGATTCCAGTCTTCAGGGAAACAGTTGTGTGTATGTATGTGCGCGCGTGTGTTGGGAGATGGTCATTAAACAACTAAGTACAGAATGAATATTTATTTACAATTTATGATAAGTCCTGGCTGGGAAAGGAGCAAAGTGCTTTGAGGGAGAAAAAGAGACGGGGCCGAGGGACGGGTGCACTTCCTGCGGTTACACGGGCAACCAGTGCCTGTGCACTCCCCGGCCTCGACTCGCTGTTGGGGTCCTCGCGGCAGGACTTTCGGCTCTGTGGTAAGTTTGTGCACTGCAGTTCATTATCAGAAGATGACCTTTAATCCCTAGCATGGTTTGCATTCGTTTCTTTTTTTAATGTATTTTATTGATTATGCTTTTACAGTTGTCCCATTTTCTCTCTCCTTTATTCGTCTCTGCCCTGTACCCCCCATCCCACCATTATCCCCGCCACCTTAGTTCATGTCCGTGGGTCATACATATAAGTTCCTTTCTAGCAATGTGAAATGACTGAATTTGGGCTGGTTGTCAAAAACAATGATTATGTTTTACTTTCACCATCTGCTTAGTTATTGATCCATGATGATATGCCACTAACTAGATTTCTATTAATTAAAAAAATGATGTCCTCATGCTTACCTAGCATCACAAATTGATTCATTAACAGTATTCTTTTGATGACCTTACTATAAGGCCTCCTGGGCCTTTACTTCAATAGACGGATGGATCATTCCAAATTGTTCTAAGATGTAACATGAAAAAATGTGCAAATGACGAAGGTTATTTTCACACACGATCACATTTAAACCTCATTTTCCTGCAGAGAAGACTTGCTACTCCCATATTACAGATAACAAGACTAAGGGGAAAGAAGTTAAATGGCAAGTTATAGAAATGTAACTGGCCAGTGTCAACACTCAGCCCCTGTAACTCAGTGAGGGTGTTCCTGTTGCCCAGATTTCTCCGCAACCTGTGCAGGTGTGTTGCCGGGCCTAGGAGCCTTCTCTTTGCACACCTCAGTTATTCTTCCCTTGACTTTTTGTTAACAATTTTTAGTTTGCATAGTTTTTCTTACTGGATTCATTTTTATTTATCTTCTTAGCTAGTAGTTCCAGATTATCATCTGCCCAAAGGAGCTAGTTGCATTGGTAAGGTATGTCATCTCTCTTTACCTTGGTCCTTTTCTTCTGTGAAGTGGGCATTTGATAGCACCTTTTCATGCAACTATTTCATAGTACACATACTATATGTAAGATGTTTGTAAAAGAACATGCCTCATGCTAAGCATTTAGCAAAGTCTAGTTTTTAATCTTTCTCTTTCAATATCAGAAAAAAATCATTTTTTCTAAACATGGCTTTGCAATGTCTAAATATTGTGTGTGTGTGTGTGCATGCTATTGAAGAGGGAATACTGCACGTTATGGGAGTTATTGCTTGCACACTACAGGCCCCTCGCCCTTTAAATGCCATCAGAGGACCCAAGCCCACAGGCACAGGAGGGATAGAAAGGAGATGAGTCATGGGGACCTGAGGTCTGACGAGGCTCCAGATTCCAATCGTCAAAGCCTGCTTCCACACTCCTCTTTGGAGAGTTTTCTCTCTCACTGATTTAGCTGTGTTTCCCCCATCTGAGCAGTTTTAGGTGGAAACTGGGTTTGGACTGTTGAAACGGCCCCGTCATTGAGTGCTGGTTTCAGTAACCACCCTGGCTTGGAACCTGCAAGCCAAAGGCACTGCTCACTGTCCACCCAGTCCTGCCTTTTCCAGAAGGCAAGATTAGATGTTAGTACCCTGTCCTTCTCCTCATCCTGTTTTCAGCTTCTAACCCTTTTATTAGTCACTAAAATATCTCCAGGAGTGAAGCCAGAGGGGTCTTGAATTGCTATGGTTTAGAAATGCCAGGGAAAACTGTGAAGGCAGACAAAATTGGAACAATTGATTAAGAGGAGACCCTTCAATCAGCGGATACAATTTACAGCCTTCCTACTTCCCTTTGTCATGGGAACACAACAGGAACTGTGCAGTATATTTAAAAAAAGAGAAAGAAAGACAGACAAGGTCTGTGACCTTGATAGGTTCTCAGTCTTCACGTTGGCTTTGCCTGTGGTCAGACTTGTGATCTCAGCTCACCACCTTGAACCTGGGTGTCCTCACCTGTCAAACGGAAAGGACGTTCGCTATCTTGTAGGCAGTAGTTAGGCAGTAAAAAGTGCCAATTACCCACCTTGGCATATGTTAGGTGCTCAAAAATGGTAGCTCTTATTAGTGGGAAATACCAATCATGTATAACTTTAGCCTGCAAGATTAAATGGTGTTAATTTTCAAAGAGCCATCTCAAATGTATGAATAAGGAGTTGCTTGTTAATCATTAGAAGAAGGTCACTAATGGTCTCCCTGCTCCAAAATCCAGTGGATGTTATTTCAGGCCTCTGTGCGCTTGACATCTTGTTACTATGGCTGCTGCCTTCTTGGAAAATTCTCTTTTCTTGGTTTCGATGGCACAGGGCTGTCCAGAATTTGGATAAAATACATTTGAAAATTGGTTCTGATCCCGTGCCAAGTCCCAGATGTTCAATGGGGCAGACTCATGTGCTGATGCTATCATCTACAGGGCGGAGTGGTGGGGTGGGATGAGATGGAATTAGCAAGTGGTCCCTTCCCTACCCCACACCTTATGATTTGGGGGGAGAATTTTCTGTTTAGTTTTTCAATTGATATAATTTCCACAGCTTTTGTAATGTGCTTGTTGGTTGAATTTTTGCATAATGACTGAGACGTGTTTTTTCCCATCTACCTTCCAATGACACAAACCCACATTTATTACACCCCTACATTTTTCAAGATTGGATTTTCACACCTCATTCATCATGTGAGGCCAGGATGAACAGTCCTTGCATTGTGCAGGAAGAGGCACTAGAAGTTTTCCTCATTCTATACAAAGGACCACTGTAACTTCACCACTGGTGGCATAAGCCCTGGAGCCAGGTTGCTCAGGTTTGAATGCTGGCTCTAAACCACTTGTAACTGGGTACCTTGATTTCCTCATCTGTAAAATGGGTATACCAACAGTATTAACTCATAGGATTATTGTGAGACTTAAACTTGTGAAATAATTTTTATTCTACTAAAGTTGGTCTACTAAGAATTTTTGGGTTGATACTATCAAAGACAACCTACTACGAACATTGTCCTGATATAATCTTATCGCTGCAGTCATGCTGTTTTACTTGTCCAAATATTCCTTTAGCTAAGAGCGATAAAAATGGTCTTTCACATAATTTATGAATTTTGTTTTATGGAACTTTGGAAGCATGCGAATCAGTGGCAGAGAGTATTGTGATAGTTGTTCTAATCACTGTGGGTAAAATGGAGGTACTTGTCCCAAATCAGTAAAGTACATAAAATACAAATGACCATTCATTACCATCACTCATCCAAAAATTATGGACTTTGAAAACCTAATGGCATCGGAGCTTTGTAGATCTCAGTCATCTTTTCCCCCCTCTCTTCTCCATTTCCTGGCAGGTTGTTAACTAACACACCTGAGCTTGGTGGAATAAGATACTTCATCTATTTTGACACGAGTGAATGTGGCAGCTTCACTCCTCGATTCTGACACATTGTCAAACCTAGTTTGGAATTATCCAGGCTCAGAACTGTGGCAATTATTTTTAACCTTAACTAAAAATATAGATTCTTGTTTTCTTTACAACTTTTCTGATTTATATAAAGAACTTTAGTTTTACTAACACATTAAAAAGCAAATTGAACATGTCCCCCCAAAATGTTAGTTTATTGGAAAATCTTAAATATAGCAAGTCACTTTCTTATCAGCAATATAATACAGTGCTTCAAACCACACACACACATAAACAAAGCAATGCATGTATCTTTTTATTTAAGGGCTTGATCTGTTGGAATCAGTTATTTCAAGAAAACAAGTGATTTAGAATGAAATTCAGTTTTCAGCTATGTCCAACTTTTGATTACTAAGAATACTCTAGGAACAGGTTCATTTAGTTACATTGAAACCATTTTTGGACAGTTTCATTCAAAGGGATAACAGGTAAACTAACAGATTCTTAATCCCCGAGGACCTATTTTTAGTCTAACTGCAGTACAATGAGCAATTAAAGAAAGCGCAAGGATAAAAGGTATCAGATGGCTTGGAATTTAATGAGCCTATCCCCCAACTAGAACCTATGGTTCAGATACAGAACCTAGAAACCTGGAATTTCGGTGAAGCCTTTTCAGTCTTAACTTCATTAGGGATATCGATGTTAAGTAGTCGCAGAGCTCTCTGGTTTCACTAAATCTCCATTCCAGAGCAAGTCCCCTGATCCCTTCTCCTGCCCCACGGAGACTGTAGCCAGCAGATTTCCTGAAATTCTGAAGCTGAGAAACGTAGCTCAGCGATGTAATAACCTTACATTTATAATATCGGCTCATCCTGCAAGACGAAGTTGCAAAGAAAATCTGAATGCTGGTGCCCGGAGAACTGCAGTCCAGTCGGCAGTACTCCAGCTCCCGTGAACTGGGCGAGGCTGAGAACCCCAAGAGCCGAACGAAGTCAGACGTGCAGGTCTGGGTGCTGGCTGCGTCCCGTGCTCCTTGAGAACATTCAAGTAAGTCGCTTCCTTTCCAGGGGCTCTAGCTGCTTCATCTGCAAAGTGGAGGTCGTAAAATTTGACCTGTCTACCTCTCAGAGTCGTAAAGACCAAATCAGCTACAAACTCAGAAATTCTGTAGGATTATCAGAAGTAACCTTTCTGCTCTAAAATGGTTACCACATTTTTTTGGTCTCATCATGGCAATGAAGATAACTTTAATGTCAAGATCTCAAAATAGATTATTTTCTCTGTTTATTATAATAATCACAAGAGAGCAAATATCCCAAAACAATTTCCAGCTTGAGTCAGATGATCCAGTTTGTGGGTATTGACTGCTTGAAATCTAATGAGGCAATACATAATTCCAGCCATTTGGGTAAGGAACTGGTGCAAAAGGTAGAACAGTTCATCTCACTGGGGGGATTTCGTCTCGATGCAGTGAATTGGTTGTGATTACAACACTGAACTCCTCCAGTGCTCAGTGGGCTTTGGGCGCCTCTGTGCCCTGATGAGCAGCACTTCTCACATTTTAATACCTGAAACCCCCTGAGGAAGTTGTTGAAATGAGGATACTGATTCAGGAGGTCCGGGGCAAGCCTCCAGATTCTGAATTTCTGATTTTCTCACGGGTTCCCAGATGATGCAGGTGCTGCTGGGCTGCACACCATACTTGGGTTACCTGTCCTGTAGAGCAGTGGTTTCTCCAAGGGTGGTCCCCAGTGCGTATTAGTCTGCTTGGGCTGCTGTAACAAAGGAATACAGCTTGTGTGGCTTAAACAAGGGAAATGTATGTTCTCACAGTTCTGGGGACTGCAGCATCTAAGATCAAGTTTGCTAATGATAGGAAAAGGTGGCAGGGGGAGAGGAGAAGTGAAGAGGGTGTATATGGGAACTCTGAACTTTCTGATCAATTTTTCTGTAAACCTAAAACTGCTCTAAAATATAGAGCCTGTTAATTAAGCGAAAATTAGATTCTAACACCTCACTCTTACACCTGGTAAGTCTATCACAGAGGCTGGAGCCCAGGCCCTTTCAAACCAACCCTTTATGTGACTCTTACATGTGCTGACGTTTGAGAACCCTGAGGTAGAAACTGAGAGCTTCAGCTGTGTAACTGAATGAACGTGTGTTCAGAACTCGGCTGCGCCTCTTTACAGCTGGGTGACCTTGGACTCCTTACCCTTTATTTCCCCTCTCGGAGTTTTAGTCTTACTTTAAAATCAGGGCAGACTAGCTCTATAAAGTGATGTGATGATGTAGAGTTTTAAACACAGAACACGCATAGTAAGCACTCAGTAAATATTAAATCTAGAAGTTGTACTATAGCGTTATTGTTTAAGTCCTGGGGAGCAAGACAGAATCATGCTAAAATGTGAAGGGCTTTCTGAAAAGAACAGGCAATAAAAGTAATGGGCAATAAAAGATCAGGACAATAATAAAAGTAATCCTGCATGCTTCTACAACATTCCAACGGTTATATACAGCTTTCACTTTCGTTCCCTGACTTGATCCTCAAAATGACCTTGTGAAGCAGAAATTCTCCTTTTAACAGATGAAGAACAGAAGCTTAGCAATGATCAGTGACTGGCTGAAGGACACAGAGCTGGGAAATGTCAGACTCCAGACTGTCTAAATGCTAGCCCAGGGTGGTAGTGCTGTGTAGTAATTAAGCACTCTTGGGTGGGACCGGAGGGTTCAAATCCCAGAGGTACTCATTATGACTGGAATGAAATTAGCAAACCAGTTCGATTCTCGTAAGTCTTAATTTTCTCAATCATTCAATAGGGATGTAATAATAGTGATTACTTGGTAGTGTCTTGTAAAGACTAAACAAAAGAATGTTCATAAAATCTGAGATTAATAGCTGGCACATAGTGAGCTCACTTAGCCTGAACCCATTTTTAAATATGGTTCCTCGAGGGAACACCATGTACCCATGTTACACAAAGAGTAACCCAAGGTTAATGGTAAAAGTTGTAGAAATCTGTGTGCATACATTTTTGGGGGGTGTTGGCTTGGGAAGGGATAGAGGGGCCAGGGCTGCTACAGCTTCTGAGGAGGAGTGGTAGGCTGGCACAATATGCCGTGACATATGAGTCCCTTCCCTGTACCTGTTTGAGTTATCCGAAGCTCCAGTAAGGAGAGGGTACCAACAAGGCAGAGGGACCCTCACCCTTTAGCCCCAAAGCTCTAAACCAACAATGAAATTGGCAACCAAGAGAGAACCTTCCCTGTGATATTGGGCAATGACTAAGGACCTGCATCAAGAGGTTTGGGGGATGAATTTATGGAAAGATCCCACACAAATGTTTTGGAAATATTATACAATATTGTCAACTTCCTGAGTACAGTATCCACTTTCCTTAATTATTGCCTTCTTTACAGGTAGTCCAAGGAAAGATACCTAGTAGGATCAAAATAGACAGATACTCGCTGGATAAATTTAAGAAGTGGGTTGGCCCCACAAGATATTCTGGGTATTTTGTAGATGGAAGTGGGGTCGTAAGTTTCTTCCCAAATTATGAAGGAAGGTTGGGTAGATCTGTCCTAGATGCAGAGATGCCTTTTCCTCTCGGTTCTCATGATAAAGCGCAAGGATGCTAATGATGGTAGCTCTTAACAAGCTCTTATTATGTGCCAACAACCACTGCAAGCAACTGACAGACGTTGCTTCATTTAATCTTTTCCAGCAGTCAATTGAAGTAGACATTATTCTTTTCTACATTTTAGAGATGGGAAAGGTAAGTTAAATTATCACTACTTGGATACACAGCTAGTAACAGTTGAAATTGGGATTCTGACCCAGGCTGCTGGACCCAAATTAGCACAGGAAGGTGGCTCTGGAAGTAATACAGCTGGACAGGTGTCAGTGATCGTCTATGGACTCAAAGTTGTGAGAGTGGTTTCTAGAAAAATTTGCTACAGAATTAGAGATTCCTGTGTGTCCGTGCGGCCCTAATTCCTTTACATCTATCAATTTCCTGAAATCCTCACAACAAACCAATAAAATAGATACCATTATTACTCCATTGTTACAGCTGACATAAATAATTGACATCAAGTCACAAAATTAGTAAGTAGTGGAAGTAGGATTTGAACCCATGCAAAGGTGGTGTCAACATCAATCACCTTAACCAGGAAACAAGAGGCAGGTCAGAGGCCTCAGGAGACCAAGTGAGTCCCTGGTGGGACTGGGCCAGAAGGGCAACAAAATATCAGTTGAGACCTCCTTGGAGTGAGGGGCAAGGTTTCAGATGCTGACAAAAGTGTATGGCCGTGGGGAAGGGTGTCTGCACAGGGGCAGTAGATGGTTTTGCAAGCACTTAGAATGGCTTCAGACCAAGTAATGGCCAATTGACCAATTACAAGTGGGAGGGAATTCTATTTTGGTTTCCTAGGGAACTGGTCAACCTGACCTTTTTTTCTCTATAGAGACTTCATGCAGTTAACTCTTGGGAATACAGAAGTTGGCAATTTAATTGTGGGTTTCTCATGTAGTAACCATGGCCACAAGTGGTTTACTGTTTTGTCCTCATCTTCTCAAACAGTCCTGGCCTTGGTTTCCTTAAAAGAGTAAATTACATGGAGTGATGAATGCTCATGGACGCTGCCGGAGAGACCTTTCTTAGGAAACCTTCCCTGTGCATGCTTGTCCTAAATACCTCCTCATCTCCACCACCCCCTCTCTCCAAGGTGGCATTCGAGCCCAGACCTTGCCCTGCGCACCCTGGTGCGAACAGCCAGCATTTCCTGACACCTAGCCAAATCTCATGACTGGCTCTAGCTTCAGTTTGGAAAGTTTCCTGTCTAGGAGTTCCTGGCGCTCTGCCCGGTTCTAGAAAAGGGCATCTCCTTGCTCTTCCCTTCTGGCGTCCTCCGAACTCAGCGTAACTTTGTGCAGTAACAGCTCAGACTCCTTGTCCGAATTTAAATCCCCAGGGGATAGTGTATTCTTCGCTGAGGCTCTAGACCACTCACCCGCCCCCACCAACCCCAAATTCCCTCCAGAGCCAGGCTCTGTGCTCAGCAAGTAGGGGTCCAAGGGGCGCCGCTTGTAACCCGCTGTCAACTCTTGGAGGGGACCCTGCATATCCCTAAGTCGCCTCCAGTCTCTTCAGGGTCTGGCTGCTTCTTCGCCAAAGCCACCGAGGCAGCCCCTATTCCAGGACACGGCAGCAGGTGGCAGGGGCGGCGCCCGAGAGGGCGAGGGGAGGGGGCTCCTTGCTCTCCGGTTCCTGGCGCCCTGCATCCGCTTCCAGCGCTCTCGCGCCTCTGCTACCCAAAGTGGTCGGCGCGCCCCCGCACCCTGGCAGCCTAGCACCGCGCGGCGTCCGCGGCGCCCCCCGCCGGCTGCTGCCCGCACCTGCAGCCCGCTCCGAGCGCTCTGCCCGCTGCTGCCGCCGCCGCTGCCGCCTCTCTCGCTCGCAGCGCAACGGACGCCCCTGGGCCGCACAGCGAGTGCGCTCCGGTGCCAGACCCTTCCACAGACACCCCGGAGCCGGTTGACCTTTGAGTCCCGCTCCTGCACCCTACATCCCCAAAGATGAATGTGAGGAGGGTGGAAAGCATCTCGGCTCAGCTGGAGGAGGCGTGCTCCACAGGCGGTAGGACGCAATAAGCTTGCGAGCGGGCTCCGCTTCCACCCTCCTTCCCTTGCGAGCTGAGACCCCGACCCCTTCCCAGGCTGGGGAGCTTGCTGCCTTTGCTGCATGAGACACTCACCTAGGCGGGACTGGGAAGGGGAGGTGGGGGCGGAGGGAACAGGGGTGTGAAGGAGAGGGGGTGCACGCAATGTCCAGGTCGGGGAGGAAGAGATGTTTGAAGTGTGTGTGAAACTCGCCAGTGGCAGGGTCCCCTGCGATCCTGTGCCTACTTTTGCCTTCTCTGAAAATCTCCGATGTTGTTTATGCATCTGCCAGGTGACTTCAGACCACACAGTTCTGTCCCCTAACACCCCGGGGTAAATGATCTGAAACAGTATCGATCCTCTCCCTCCACCTTTCCTTTATGCTCCCAAGCATTTCATTAAAACTCTGTTTTCTCCCCTAGTAATAGACAGGCGAATGCTTCCCAGGGCATGTTCTTCAGAGGGAGCGTATGTCTTGTTGTATCAGAGTATTCAGAGAAAATGGTCCTCAGTGACACCTGGGAATAATTTACACACAGTTCGGCATCGGAAAAGGCACTGGGCACTGTTGTGCAAGGGGCTGGGCCTTCAGAGTGTCCTCCATTCTGCGAAAGCCGGGACAGGGCTTGTTCTGATGAGTTTGGCGCGATCCACAGTGAAACAGGGGATGAGACCCCTACTCTTCCAACAAAGTGTCTTTGGTCGAATAGATTTGCTGTCCTGTGGCTTGGATGTGCACTGGGCTTTGGAAGAGACATCAGTAGAATGAAGGTTGTTGTAGGGAACATGAGAGTAACTAAGGGCTGGATGTTTCCCAGATGATGTAAAATGAGGGTCACTCTTATGACTACCACACAGTTCGGATTTGCAGGATGTAAAACTTGGACGTGAGGGATATAAAAGTTGCAAGGAAAGAGGTATTCCACATTCTACTTGTTTATATTAGAAGAAGTGGGTCACTTCAACAATTTGAGCCTATCCCTCTAATTTAGACATTGAGAAATGGACACTTAGCCTTTCTCCCCTCCCACCAACAGGCAGGTTGCTGTAATGGGGAGGACACTATTCTTATATGAATGTGAGATTTTAAAGAGAAAAATTGTATGACCATCTCCTTTAAAGCCCAAAATTTGGCTTGCACTGATGTTTCATTCTGGTTGAATTTATGGAAATGGCTCCCACTCATTGCAAACCAAGTATCTTAGGAGGAATGCTCATAATCGTTAAGGGATTGAATTTTTCCAGAATGGCATGAGTGCAGAGATCTGACTAGCTGTTCAGTTCACAGGGTCTCTGTCTTTGCATTTCCTTTGAGTAGGAATAGAGCAAAAAATCTGCTCTTTTAGGCACTTCACTCATGCACAAGGAAGACTGGAAACTCAAAAGACAGATGAAGTTGTAGCAACACACGTCAGGGGTACTGGGTGGCTTGCATCATTCATCATCTTGGTGACAACAGCTTTTTGGAAGGACCCAATCCTTAACTGGCCAAACGGAGATGGACTCAGCATGTCCAGTCTGAGACCCCTACTCTTTGGAAAAGACATCAGTAGAATGAAGGTTGTTGTAGGGAACATGAGAGTAACTAAGGGCTGGATGTTTCCCAGATGATGTGAAATGAGGGTCACCTGAGGGTCACCCCTACAGGGTCACAGGTGCCCATAATCTCTATTTGTTACATAAAATGAGAAAAATGAAATCACATCTGGGGAGTATGACACATAAAAAGAAATCATTTAGTACCATCTCTGGAATCCGTATGTGTTCTTTGATTGCTTAGAGATTGGAAAAATGTTAATTTATATCTTGGCCAAGGCGAGACCAAAAGTGGAGAGTTTTCTGGCTTTACATTATTTGACACCTGTTTCTTTAATTGTATTCACACGTGTTTAGAATTCATTGTCATGTTAGAAGAATAAAGAAAAATAGCTCAAAGCATCTTTTTTCTTCTTATTACGATAGTTCTTGACCTCTTGTTTCCTTTCAAGTAAGTGAGACATTTGCAAAACTTCCAAAATGACCATAATGGTTTTCCCTCGTACGTGTACATCTTTGATGGAGTTTTAGAAAGTGACTTAATTGGA
>PVKM010016917.1:0-20431 GCA_004027735.1 Carollia perspicillata
TAAAAGTCCGTCCCTCCCATTTGTTCAAGGATATTGCCTCAGCGAGCCCCCTTTCTCACAGCCACTGTCCTCTCTACCTCATCGTTCCGATCACCAGGATAACGTTAGTTCCCCATCGTCACTGCCTTGGACAGCGAACTTCTCAGAGCAGCTCACTCTCCTCCCGTTCTGTCTTAAGCTCACTCTCCTCCGCCTCCCACGTCTGTCAGCCTGCCGACACTGGCGTGGGCCTGTCTCCAGTGCCGTCCACACTGTGAAGTCCAGTGGCCAGTCCTCAGTTCGTATTTTACCTGACCCACCCGCAGCAGCCCCCTCAGTCCCTCAGGCCTTCCCCCTCCACACCCTCGCACACGACTTCCGAGAGAACGAGCTCCTGTTTTGTCTCCGACTCTCCTGGTCCCTGTTTCTTAGTCTCTGCCCATTCCTTTTTCTTTCCCCAGACGTCTTACTGCTGAAATACCCTGTATGGTTTTGTCCAGTCTCAAGATACATCTACGTTGAAGGCCCCCAGACTTGTATCTGCAGCCCTGACTCCAGACTGCAGGCTGCCTGCTCGACACCCTCCTTTGATGATGGGCAGATATCTCACACCACCCACGCCCGAAACGGGATTCCAGTCTCCCGCCGAGCCTGCTTTACACACGCCTTCCCCCTCTGGGTTAACAGCAACTTGCCATCGCTTATTGCTCAGGCTACAATTTCAAGCTGTTCTCGACTTCCCGTTTCCTTATACCCCTCATCCATTCATTCAAAGATACCCTCCTGGTTTACCTTCAAAACATATCCATTATCTGACCGTTCTTCACTATCTCCAATGCTTCTGCCCACGGCCCCCCACCCCGTTCCAACCTCAACAGAGCAGAATGGGTTTTATTTTTAAAAAGATTTTATTTATTTATTTTTAGAGAAATGGGAAGGGAGGGAGAAAGAGGAGAGAAATATTGATGTGTGAGAGATACATTGACCAATTGCCTCTCCCATACCCGCTACTGGGGGCCTGGTCTGCAACCCAGGCATGTACCCTGACTGGGAATCAAACCAGCAACCCTTTGGTTCACAGGCCAGCACTCAATTAATTCACCGAGCCATACCAGCCAGGAACAGAGTTGGTTTTATAATGTAAGTCAGATTATGGGATGCCTCTGCTCATAATTTTCCAGTGATTCATTTTGCTCCCACTAAAGGCCAGTCTTCATAAGGGCCTACGCAAAGTCCAGCCCAAGCTGCTTCCCCACCCCATACCTCTGACCTCATCCCCGCCTACTCTGCCCCTCATCTGCCTATTAGCCACACTGATCTCTGTGCTACACAGTCCTTAACAAAGGGCCTTGCGCCAGCTATTCCCTTTCTGGAAAGGTCTTCCTCACAGGTCCATTGGGCCAACGCTTGCCTCCTTAGGTCCTTTCAAATCTCACTTTTTCAAAGAGGCCTACCCTGACCAGCCCTCCCCATGCTCCTTACGCCAGCCTGCGTCTTCATTTCTCCCCAGCACACCCCATCTCATATGTCATCATTCACTTGTGAATTGTTTATCGTCCTGCTCCCCACACTAGCACGCAAGCTCCACGAAGGCAGGGACCTTTGTTCACTGATGTAGTCTGAGAACCATGGACAGTGCTGAATACTAGGGGGCACTCAGAGTTATTGCAGGAATGACTTCAGCAGGACATCTTTTTAAAGAGTTATATACCTATTTCTACTACAAACATAGTATGCCAAACCTGTAAATTCAGGCAAAGAGTAGGACTTAGGGACTCCTAGATCAGATGACCTCTGAGGGCTTTTCTAGCTAAGACGTTCTACCTTTGTGACTGAAATGACTGACTGACTACAGCACAGGTGGCAAACACAAGGCCCTCGGGCGGAACCTGGCCCGGCACCTTGTTTCTACCTGGTGGCAGTGCTGAGCTCCTTGCTCCTAGTTAAGGAGTAGTTACATTTATACAGTCCTACAATTACATTCGGCCCTTCGAAGGCAACCGGGAGGCCGATGTGGCCTCCAGTGAAAATGAGTCTGACACCCATGGACTACACTATAGAGCAGGGTTTTTAAAAACTGCAGACTTAGCCCTCACCCGTGTGGCTCAGTCGGTTGGGCGTTGTCCTGCAAAGCGAAGGGTCATTGGTTCAGTCCCAAGTAAGGGCACTTGCATGGGTTGCAGCCTGGTCCCCAGTCAGGACATGTACAGAAGGCAACCAATCAATGTATCTCTCGCATTGATGTGTGTCTCCCTCTCTTTCTCCCTCCCTCCCCCTCTCTAAAAATAAAAAATAAAAAAATAAAATGCAAAGGATAGAAACACACTCTAGGAAACCACTTCCAGACAACCACCACAGTGTTAAAAGGGCTGAAAGTCCTGTCGTCAAAGCATTCTGTTTACCAGGATAATGGAGGGAGTCCCGAACATCATTTTCTGAGCAAATTGTTGGATGCCTTTGCCTTTCAAGCTACTGTCAGAAACTAGGTAACTGACGTACTTACCACATGGCAAACCAAATCAAGTGGTGAATGTAATTACATAGCATCTTAAAAGTTACTTAAGTTCCTCAACTGGCACAATCACAGCTCATCATTTTGTTCAGATTTGTGAAAACAAACCATCTGTATTTGTTTCCTAACCTCTCCGGTACCTGCACCTAGAACAGTCAAGTTCAAGTCTTCCTGGTGCCCCTGGGTGCCTAAGGCTGGATTCCCCTCAGACAACTACAAACTGGTTTCCATAACAAGGTGCTCTGAAAGCGGTTCTGTACCCCCAGGCACCAGCTAGGTCCCTAGTGGCAGGCAGCTTAACCTGTGTGGGGGTGGTTTGTGAGCCCAGACCTCACCACTCACCTAGGAAGCCTGAGCCTTAACCCTTTAAGGACTCAGGCCCCTGGCAGTCTCCTCATGGGGTCTGCACCCACCAGCTGGCTGGAGCACTTCAGCCCACGTGTGGGATTTAACAGATTGGGACTAGCAGGTGGTTAAACTTTAGTAAAAGGAAAAAGCACACGATTCAGAAGATAAAGGGTCATACACAAAACCCAACAGGCGTCTGCTCTAGAGGGCCAGAAGAGCTGCAGTTTGCCTGTGAACTTGCCTCTGCCACGATGCGAGCAGGGGAAGCAGAGAAATGAGAACGTGCGCGACCGTTCCCCGCTCAGCATCCTCTCCACTGTACCACACCATCTAATGACTTGAAGATGCCGGACGGAGGGCCAGACTACAGGACAGAGAGCCTCTCCCGGGGCAGCTCTGGGCAGCCCCATTCCTGACATTGAGTGCTGGCTGCATAGAGAAGGCACTAGGTCCTGCACATCCGGGAGATGGCAGATTACAAAGCCACTGTAACATGAGAACATAATTGAGAGGAAAAAAGCAAATTAAAGCTATAGCTAGTTTCCTCAATAACATTCCAAAAAAAATAAATAAATAAAAATAAAAAGCCTAGCCCTGACAGTGTGGCTCAGTTGGTTGAGCTTCAACCCACAAAGTGACAAGGTCACCAGTTCAATTCCCAGTCCGAGCACACGCCTAGGCTGCAGGTTCAGTCCCTGGTTGGGGCACCTACAACAGGCTACTGATACATGTTTCGTCTGCAACTCTTTCTCCCCCTTCCCCTCTGACAATAAATAAAATCTTTAAACAACAACAACAAAAACCTACAAGGTAAACTAAATTAGCAGTGTTTGCTAGCTTCCGTTTCCAATGGGGGAGAGCCTATTGTCCTCAGTCCTGTGACTGTCACGTATGACTTCTGATTGAAGTTACTTGGCACAAAGAGTCCTCGTGGACTGATATTTTCTAACAGTTCGAAACAGTAACACACGCTTGTACACAGAATGTTCTCAAGTTTCGATTACACCTTTAAAAAGAAAGCTCTACGACTCTCACCTGGGTTTTGACCTCTCCCTTTCGGCCACCCTATGTAGCTAAAAATGCCAAGTACAATGAGCTAAGTGGTGCTGGGGTCCAGCCTCGGCAGGTCTCAGGGTCCCCGAAGGATGGACGGCGCAGGCGACGAATGAAGAGACAGACACCCGACTGGATGCCAAACAGCTAGCCTCTTGGGTCTAACTGAACTCAAAGGAGTTTGATTGAGCTTTATTTTTATAGAGATTGTTACATGACAACCAGGGAACAGGTGCATGGCATGATCATTTAAGCAGAAAGAGTCAGTACAGAAGCAACTAGGAAATGTACAGGAAGTTCTATAGATTCTGTCATGCTGAACAAAGGGTATTTTGACCAGGAGGGCTATTAATCAATTAGAAACAGTTGTATGGTACAGAGCTTCAAATGTCTATTGATGAATAGATGCTTATCAAAGTTCTCAGAATTTAGCATAAATCAAAAGGATACGCCAAACTGGACAGTGGTTATGGAAACTTTATTAAAAGGCCTTTGTGGTTGGCTAACTTAGCCATCTATCTTCTCACCTAGAATCTTTCTTCATGTTTTTAGGACACTAACTCCTTAGTAATTGTTTCTATGTGCTTAGTTTGTAACAGTTAACCAGCTTCCTCTGCTTCTTTACTTATTTAATTCTATTAATATATATTCTTGTCTAAGGTATAGGAGGGGCTGTTATTCTATCAACTTTTAGACGTTCAGGGGCTACCCCATCGGGGGATTTTCGTTCTATGGCCAAGAATCATTTTGTATAACCTCATTGGAATTCTGTGGATCATTGGGCCTGAAATACAGGTGTCTAAAATCTCACTGCCTATTAATAACAAAGACAGACATGCAGGAAGAGAGACACAGGGAATCCAGCCACAGTTGCCTCTGCTGTGCTGACGCATCTCATCCGTCCCGTGTCAAGGGTCGGCTGTTGGCAGGCTCCCGACAAAGCGGCTTCCCCAGTTGTGCCCCATTTCCCCCCGTCTCGTGTTCCACTGCACCTGCCAGAGCCTCCGCTGGTGGGTTCCTCTCCTATCTACCCTTGCTCATTCTAGCGTTTGGTCCTCCTGCAGTTTCTCCGCCACACTGACTGGGACCGCCTAGTGTTTGCATGGCTGGCTGACCCCAGAATGTCTGTCTGCTGCTGAAGTACTGGCACCCGCCCCGTACCTATCTCCACAGCACTTCACATAGTTGGATTATCCCCACATGGCAGAACGTTTAACTATTTGACCTCTAGGCAATAATACAAATAGCAACCCTAGCGACAGTGATAATCAGGCCACAGCCACAAATTTTCAAATACCCCAGGATGAGGGTAGGTATTATTACCCTAGAGGGTAACTACAGGACTAGAATGTTCCATCGGCAAAGTAGCACTGAGTATTTCTGGGCCTAGCACAGGATAGACAGATGCCCACCAGGGACACTTACTCTGAAGACAACCCCAGTGGGACATGGGGGCACAGGGTCACTTATCATTGACCGAAGTTTTCATGGGTAGCAGTTGAAATGAGAAAAATAACCACACAGCAAGAATTCCACAAAACTCAATTTATTTAAGAACTCTACTGGGAGAGGATATCCTCCCCACTTTGTTCTGGCATCAGCCGGGGGCAGTGCTTCTGCACTTTAGTGTGGGCAAGCAAGTCACCCGCAGACCTTAGTGAAGCCCCTCACGCAGAAGTTCCCTGGGCAATCCCATCAACCCACTAGCACACTCAACCCAAAACATCCGTGCTTTAGGCTGAAAGGCTGGATTCGTTTGGGACCAAGCTTCTGGCCAGAGCAGCAGAGGGGAAGCTTTCTTGGTAATGCCTGCTCCAAACTGGCTAGGGATGAATGCCCACCTGTTCTGGTCCCCGAGAGGCTTTATGACTCACCCCAAATATTGCTAGAGCTACGACTAAAATCCAGTTAGATGCCTGAAATCCCGTCATTTTTTGATTGGGCCAGAAGCCCAGGCAGTTTCATTTTAAAATGGCAAAGTCACCCTGACCTAGTAGCACAGTTGGTTGGAATGTCGTCTTCTACAAAGGTTGTGGGTTCGAGCTCAGGTCAAGTGCATGTGGGGGGCAGGCAGGTTTATGCTGTTAAAATTAAATAGCAGTACAAACATAAAAACATGCTACACACAGCAACTGGCAAACAGTCAAGTGCACAAGGACAGGAGTTAACATTAGAGCGACTTCCACCTCCCACGTTTCTGAAATGCTTTAGGTAAAACTAGCAAGTGCTCTCCATCCCCCCTGTAGAATATGCTGACCCCCCAAGAGCACCTATCGCCCTGCCCCTCATGTTAGCCAGACGCTCACCAGGAGCTAGTTCATTGTCACCCTGGCCGGGTGGCTCAGTTGGTTAGTGTCATCCTGATTCGCCAAGGTTGCGGGTTCAATCCCTGGGTCAGGGTACGAACAAGAGGCAATCAATGAATGCATAAAGTGGAAAAACAAATCATTGTTTCTCTCCCTCCCTCTCTAAAATCAATGAAAAAAAATTTTTTTGAAGTTTGTTCTCAAAAATATTTATTCCAGCTGTAGCTGTTAGTGTAATTACAGAAGTTAAAAGAAGTTAGGTTCCCCCTCTAAAAATGAAGTTGCATCACAGGAATCAAAACTTCACAAGTTTTCACTCCACTTACAAGGTGCTAGCCCTGGCCCTGCGGTACGACTGAGAAGTGCACGTCAGCATTCTAAGTAACACAAAGTACACGGCAGCGAATTTCACGATTCTCAGCTTTAACCTACTGAATCTGGTCTTTGTTAGATAAAAAGACTTCATTATCAGGAAAACAAAATAAATCACATTTCCATAAAAAATTAGGCACACCAAGTAATCTGAGTTTTAAAAATACCTACCAAGGCAGCTAACAGATGACAGCACAATGAGCAGCAGTGAAAAGGTGACCCGAGGACTACCAAACTCCTTAGTCACAGCGGAGTAGGTTATTAAACAGAATTCACGTGTGCTCAAAATGTAAACCCAAGAGTGACAACTGTGAACCACTGGCCAAGTATTATGCTTATGGTCAGAGAAATAGTAGCTTTTGAATGTCACTGCTTCAGTGACCTGGAAATGCACAGGCGAGAAAGTGCCACTTCCACGCCACAGCGGGGCTGGGGGTGGGGCGGCCCAATGGTTAAGAGAAGCATTTCTCATACACCAAAACACAAAATTCACCCTTTTTGAACACTATGTGCCTGGTACAAGTCTAGACCCCTCTGAGGGATACTACTGTCACTATTGCCTCCCCGATACAGATAAGAAAACGGAGGCCAACAGATTAACTTGCTTTAGGCTAACACGTCTGAAAGACAGGGCGGGAAATTGAATCCAAGCCATCTGCCTTGAAGATCACCCTCTCCTACACTTACACGGCCTCTCAGCAGCATTACAGACTCATTTTAAAGGAAAGCTGAGTGAACAGTTAAACCAAAAGCTAACCCAAGCGTCACACCAAAGCCTGTGATCCCTTCAGCAGACATCAGTGTTAGTCAAATCTCTAGCGAACAGAATTGGAGTAAAGGGGAGCCTCCGGGAACGTGGGGGCACTGCACCCCACCTTTAGTGAAGGCTCTAATCCCAGCCATACCTTCCCCTCTAAAATCCACTTCCACCACAGCCTATCAACAAGGGTGCGGTGGGCACAGGCAATGCTACGAAGCTCGGCTTAGATCTGCCAGGAAACACCGGCATCCACTCAGCGGAAGACGGGGTTGTTACCAGCTATTCCCACCAAAGCTGTAAGTCGTTTGAAGTCCAAGGACTTGAATATGGCCAGGCTCCTTTCATAGAACACACACAGCAATGCACATTTTACTGAAGACATTTTATTGGTCTTTTGGATAGGAACAGGAGTTTATTTGCCAGGGAGGATGATCCCATCATACTGAAAGAGAAGAGATTTTTTTTTTTTCAGAACAGGAGGCAACAACAAAGATCACAGCAATGGCTAATGCTTCGTTTGAGATTTCAAATCTGATACATGAACTTGGCTCTGAATCCCATACCCACTCTGGACTAAACAGGAAGCCGGCCAATTTTAACAACTGCTACACTGTGCTCAATTGCACTATAAACTACGAAAAAGGGGGCTCCTGTTAAAACTGTATTTCCCCCACTTAGAGCTACCAAGCACTCACTGGGGTGGGAAAAGGCTGATTCTGGGTGTTCTTTTAAACCATTAATCCTGGAAGCCCCCACTTGCCAAGCTGCCCAAATATTCTATCTTCAAAGAAGCTACCCACCAAATGGCGATAGATTCTGCACCCCCCAAACCCAACTCCACTCCCTTCATTCCACCATTTCGCCTGAGACAAACCGCCGTTACCTTCTGTTGGAACCAGCGCATGGCCTCCTCTTTGCTGATCCTGTGTTTGGCCCCAATGCAGCCTGTCCTGCGTTTCTTGTCTGCGATGCTGAAACCTGGCCTACCCAGCACCTGTCCCAGGAATAACCAACAGTCACCTAGCCAGCTCAGAGTCAAGACCAGACAGACAAGACTCACACGTGGGAGAGGCCAATCTTCAAGAGTCGTTGGCAGCCCAGCGAATTCTGGACCCTTGACCTCAGGGTCTGATGGCCCTGTCACCAGCATCCTGGACGACACATCATTATCGTGCAGGTTTGCTTCGCAGGCTGGAACTTGCCGCACCTCCCCCTTTCCTGCCTAACTTCCAGTGGTAGCTAAGGATTCGCCACTGCTGCTTCCCAATCTCCGAAGCACTTTTATTCTTAAAAGCAGTATTAAGAACAATCTCACTACATGAGCATTGTAGAAAACTATAACTCTGAGAAGCACGAACACTTCTCTCCTTCCACTTCAGCTTAAAAGTCCTTAAATTTGGTTTGCTGTTCCCAGACTCCCAGTGAGCACCCAACTCTCATCACTGTTCGGATATTCAAATCTAACGCGGGTGCTGCCATCATTCGGGTCTTCTGGGTTTTGCTATTTAGTTTGATGGTTGGACCCAAGCACTTCAGTAACACACATCACCAAGCCTGCCCTAAGGATGGAAGCCCTGCCCAGGGTCCAGGGAGCCCAGAGGAGCCCGAGAGAGCCACAGTGCAGCCTAATGAGGTGCCAACACCATCGTTCAAATTTTCAGTTCCCTGGCTGGATGAAACAGTTTCTTCATCCACCATTAAGCCCGTACCGGTGCTTGCTAGATCCTAGTCTTTGAGCTTCACAACAGCAGTGATCTTGTCTATCAAGCTCTGTGTTGCATCCCTACACACGTCATAAACAAGGTACATCTTCCAAAGGGAAAGACAAAGGCAGACAGCACTCGGAACTTCAATCCAACATCTGACATCAAACACCACACGTGAAACAAAGGAGCAGCAGATTCCACGCCCCTCACACAGAGTGGGAAACAGTAAGTATTCATACCACATAGAAGTCCAGGCCATAGATACCGATGCTTGGGTCATATTTGATCCCCAGATCGATGTGTTCCTGGATCCCGAAACCAAAGTTTCCGGTATCGGAGAAGTTATTTTTTCGTAACTCATATTCCCGCACCTGAGGAGATAAATGTAGCAATCACACTCCTTGTCAATGCAAATTCCCCCGAAAGAACTAGCTTAGCTTGCAGCATTTAGCACCCCTGAAATACAATTCGTGGCAATCTGGCCAGAAACAAAATCAGATTTCCCCACTACACCAAATCACATCCCAACTACGGATTTCACAGAGCTTCCCCAACTTTCAAAGTGCAGGGCAAAACCCAGAGAAAACACGGAAGAGCATGGCTGCACGCTGCCACACGCAGGGTTAAACTTCTCTAAGGAAGAGCCCTTAGCAGTTCGGACATACACACACAGATGGCCAAAGGGTGTGAAAAGATGCCTGACATCACTAACCATTAGGGAAAAGTAAGTCAAGACCACAACAGGGCAGCACCCTGCGCCAGCCAGATGGCTACTATGAAAAAGAGACAGCAAGTGTTGTCAGGACATGGAGGAAAGGGAACCCTTGTGCACTGCTGGCGGGAATGGACACAGGTGCGGCCACCGTGAAAAAATAGCATGGAGGTCCCCCCCCCCCCCAAAATGAAAAGGCACATGCCACCCCATGTTCACTGTAGCATCATTTACAGCAGCCAAGATATGGAAACAACCTAAGTGTGCAATGATGGGTGAACGGGTAACTATGTGGCATATATTCTCGTGTACACACAATGGAATACTACTCAGCCACTAAAAAAAGAATGAAATCTTGCCACCTGCAATAATGCTGTGGACCTTGAGGGTGTTATGCTCAGTGAAGTGATTAAGAGGAACACCATGATCTCACTTATACACGGAATCTAAAAAAACAAAACTCCTAGATAACAAAAAACAGATTTGTGGTTGCCAGTGAGGAGGGTAAAATGGATGAGGGGGGGTTAAAAGATACAAACTTCTAGTGGTGGAATAAGTCAGTCACAGGGATGTAACACACATGGTGACTACAGTTCATGATATCATGTTGTGCATTTCAAAGTTGCTAACAGAAAAATCTCAGGTTTTCTCATCACAAAAAAAATATTTTTTAACTGTATACAGTGACAGATAGTAACTAGTTAGGTTTACCGTGACCATTTCAGTGTATGCAAATGTCATCATACTATACGCCTGAAGCTAATACAATGTTACATGTCAATTATACTTCAGAAAAACACAGTACACTAGTTTAACTAAAACCACTACAAGTATCTGCATGTGTTAAGCTCGTGCCCCTCAGCATCAGCCCATGATGGGAGCAGCCTCACCTTCAGACCTTTCTCCAGGATCTCTTCTGCCTTAGCCCCACGGACGGTGCAGTGCACGGCGATCTTTTCATTTCTCCTGATGCCGAAGGATCTGACGGTGTACCTGGCTGCAGGCAGAGAGGGTGACAAGGAGTCAGGTGCTGCCATACTCCCACCGCCTACTCCCAAGAACACCATCTCCACAGCTCCGAAGAGGTAGTAAGAACCTAGCCACACTCTAAGTGGGGGTTTTCTAACCAGTGTCACCTACATCTCTGAATTCGTTTCATCTGTAACAGAAAACAGATTCCCCTGCCCACAACTTCCAAGTCATTCAGCCACATTTAAGGAATTAAGAGCTCAGTCATAATGTCAAAGAAGGGCAAGTTCACAACCAGAATAGGCCCCCCCAAAAGGAAGATGATCATTGTCTACAGAAAATGAAACCTTAGGATAACAATAGCTGATGTTCACTAACACCTTACTATACTGTCATCCCGGTTTAATGGGCAAGGTTCTGAGAGGCTCACCTGCGTTAAGATCACAGTTGGCAACTCGAGACAGAATTGGCCCCAAGGACTTGCCATATCCCACTACCCTATAGCAACACAACTTTACCCTGTTCGCACATAGCCTAGATAGCACTTGCTGCTTCCCCAGCATTTCCACTCTGTGTCATCCCTAACTTGGAAAATCTTTGCTTGGGCCAGTCTTCGTCTCTGCTCACATAAAACCTGTACTCCAGTGCCACAAGCAATCCTAAAAGGAAAATACTTCTTGGGCACTCAGGAAGATAGTGCTTTTTTTTTTAAAGACTTTATTTATCTTTAGAGGGGAAGGGTTAGGGAGAGAAATATCAATGTATGGTTGCCTTTAGTGTGTCCCCTCCTGGGAACTGACCTGCAACCCAGGCATGTGCCCTGACTAGGAATCGAACCGTGAGCCTTTGGTTCGCAGGCCTGCGCTCAATCCACTGAGCAACACCAGCCAGGGCAGGAAGATAATGCTATTAAGGGATGTCAACTGTCAGTGTCAAAACGGGCACTTAACCGGCTTGAGAGACAGATCAAGGCATGCCGAGCCTTCAGCCCCCTTCACACCTGCCACTTACCTTTGGAGAACACAGGGGTCTGGCCCGTGAGCTGCTCCAGGACCTTGGCTGCCCGGGTCAGTCTGTCTCCACTCTCCCCCACGCAGATGTTGAGACAGAGCTTGCGGATGCGCAGTTCGCGCATGGGGTTCTCCTTCTCGCCTTGATCCTGCTGTTAAGGGGGAAGCGCAGTGGTCAGCACGCTCAACCCGCCGCAGCTGCGAGCCCGGTGCTTTTATACCGCGCATTATTTATTTCTGCTCATCCCAAATCGTACTGTAAGCCCTAGAAATTTAGTGTCACTGTGTTTGCCGGGGAGGCATAGAGGAAGACGACAGCTCAGGATCTAGTTTCTTCCTCCACGCACACAATGGGTGAACAGGAACTTACAGCAGGTACCGAGTTGTCAAGGTTACAGACAACAAACACTGAGGGTGAGCTCCAAGGGCTCAACGTGGAGGGTGACGGGGGGAGGGCGCCCCATTATAAAACCGATGGCGGAAAAGAGAAAATAGAATTGATGAGGAAGGAGAAGGAAACACGTGGTTGTGGCACGATGTCCCCGGCCCATTCCGAAGCAGCTCCCAGGCTGCAGCAAAAGGACGGCCCCTTCCCTTAGCGGAGGTCCCGGCTGAGGATCCCTAGCACCAGCCAAGTCTCACTTCCCCAGGACCGGACCCCGTGGCGCAGACCCATTCTTTCCAGCCGCTCGCTCTTGCGGCAGCCCACGGGCCCGTGCTTCTGAGCCTCCCGGGAGGCTAACCCGGGCCCGCTCCTAGGAGGGTAGGTGAGGGGCGAAAAGGCCGGTTCAGCGCTCTCGGTCCGCATGGCTCTGAAGCTGCAGCACGGCCAGTACCGAGGGCTCCAGGCTCCTCCGGCCGGGGACGAGGGGCCCCTCGGGCGCTCGGCCGGCCGTGGATGGAGGCGGATGAAGGGGCGCTAGTCCGGGCCTCAGACACTCACCGCCATGATGAGAAACAGGAAAAGGCAATGATGTTTCCGGACCAGGGCCTTATGGGACAGGAGGCGGGCTCTTCTCCCAAGCTAACAAGAGAGATGAGGAAGAGGAGGAGAGGCGCGACTGGCGCTCCGCAGCGTCGGCTTCCGGGTGGTGGACACCGCTAGCAACTGCAGGCGACGCTGGCCGACGAACCGGACTTGGGTTTCCCAAAAAGATGGTGTTAAAGCCCGCAGACTGGGCTTTACTTGAGCTTCCGAACCCTCCCCCTCTCGCCGCTCAGTTTCAGGACCTGGTGAGTCTTGCGTGATGGCACTGCCAGAACTACATTAAATCAATTATATAAATTATAAACTTTTAACTTTAAGTAAAAAATAATAATAATAATAAATAATAAATTATAAACAAATAATTTATTCTCTAAGTTTAAACAAATGGCATTTATCCAACTAGAACAGAGTGGCTTGAGCCTGAGCTGTGAAGTCAGACAGATGCGGTCCTGTCTGGGTTAGCTAATAGCTATATAACCTGGGGAAGGGTACTAATTACACCTTTTGACCTCAGTTTTCCTTATCTTTAAAATGAGTGCGTGAGATTGTGAAAATTAAATGAAGTAACTGTGTAGGTAGAGTACATAGTAAGTCCACAATAAGTGGTTACTCTTGTTGTTAATATAAACCCACCATAACCACGCAACTCCCCAAAAGTGTTAGACATGGTGTATAATTAAGAGAGGACAGCCCTGGCTGGTGTAGCTCAGTGGATTGAGCGCGGGCTGTGAACCAAAGGGTTGCAGGTGGTTGGATTCCCAGTCAGGGCACATGCCTGGGTTGCAGGCCAGGTCCCCAGTGGGGGCCACGCGAGAGGCAACCACACATTGATGTTTCCCTCTCTCTCTCTTTCTCCCTCCCTTCCCATCTCTAAAAATAAATAAAATCTAAAACAAAGAGAGAGAGAAGGCCATCCTGCAGGCAGGCGCTGAGACCTCTTGAGGATTCGTCTCTGACAGACGAGAGACTCCCATTCAGGCAGTAAGAGGGCTCCCTGATTTACACTAAAGCCCATAGCATCAGGACCCAAGGGGGCGCCAGGATCCACATTCCAGGCCCACGCTGACCTTGAGCCAACCAGTTCCTTTAACAGGAACCAATGGGAAAGAACATACAGGACTTTGGTAGGAAAGGAGCCAAGCCTCTTTCTTCTGCCACAATCCCCTTCACCCATTGCTAGAGGGGAGGTAGAGGGGAGGTGGAGCCTCCTAGGCTGTGTTTCATCCTTCCGGACAAAAGGGCACTCTGGGAAGCTGGGAAGCTGGTCTGACTGAGGAAGGCAGAGATTGACGGGAAAAGCCTCGCCTTGGAGCCTCCTCCTTCAAGCATCTACTGGCTTACCCGGAGCTGGGCCCTCTGCCTGATCTCTAGGAGCAGAGCCAAGGGAGGGGCTGCTTCAAAACTTGAAATAAGAGACACTGGATCCTGGATTTTCTTTTGCTGTAAAGTATGTTAGTGGGATAATTGACAAAATCTGAGTAATGTCTATAGGCTTTAGAAATGTACCCATGCTGATTTAATGCTCTCATCCTGATTACTCAACCTTGGCTCTGTAAGAGAATGTCCTTGGGTTTAAGAAATACACGTTCAGTTTTGGGGTAAAGGGGCATCATCTCACAACTTACTCTCAAATGGTTCAGAAAAAATATTTTAGTTAGAGGGATAAGGATGAAGCAAATGTGGTCAATTTAAGATTCAGGGAGTCTAAGTGAAGTATACATGGGACTTTGTGCAACTTCTTTGTAATTCTGAAATTGTCAGAGTGAAGTTAAGAAAACAATTTGAGGGAAATATGTCCCATAGCAAGGTGAAACAGAGCGCATCCTCCAAAGTGCAGTCTGGGAGAATGACAGGAGTCTTTGGAAAAAGATTAAAAATAATTCGAACTTGTAAGAAAAAACAATATATCCTCTTTTTACAGAGGAGATAATTGAGGGTTGGAAATGGGTTGCCCAGCCCTAACTGGTGTAGCTCAGTGGGTTGGGCTTTGTCCTGCAAACTGAAAGGTCATGGGTTCAAATCCCAGTCAGGGCACATGCCTGGGTGGGCCAGGTCCCCAGTTAGGGGCATGTGAGGGGCCACTGGTTGATGTTTCTCTCACACATCATGTTTCTCTCCCTCTCTTCCTCCTTCTCTCTCTAAAAATAAATAAATAAACAAATAAATAAATAATTTTTTTTTTAAGAAAAAGAATTAGGTTGCCCAAGGCCCAAGTCAGAGGTTGATAATGAGGGAAATTCCCCACTTGAACACCAGCCTCATCAGCGAGGATGAGTTCTTCCATTAGTTTGATGAACTTGGCAACTCACTGGCTAACTCAGAGGCCTGCACAAGCCTATGAGGTCAGCATCATCTCCATCTTAAAGAGAAGGAAACTGAGGTCTCCAGTGTCACAGGTATTCCATGAGAGCTGAGTCTAAACCCTAAATCTATCTAGTCCACTGACTGAATGCTTTGTTTTCTTTTTCGCATCTAGAACATAGTAGCTACTTAATGAACTCTCAGTAGGACATAAAAATTAAGTCCCTTTATCTCATTAGCTGAAATATGTGATAATACTTAGGGTGTGAGGAAATGGGCATCAAAGCTTCAGGTTTTTTACTCTAACATCATCATCGAGGAGCCCCCTTGACCACCTGATATAAAGTAACTCACTCACATCATGCCCCTTCACCTTTCCTTAGCACCTGTCATTTTCTGCTGTATTATGTCTTATACCCCCTCCCTGAGCAGAACTGCATCTCAGTTACTGCGAGCACCCTCAGCACCAAGGACAGTGCCCAGCATGCAAATGTGCGAAGTCCATCCCCATGAACACTGCCAAGGGCAGTTCTAATCTTTCTCAAGGACAGCTGGGCAGTATGCGTCAGAACAGTCCAAAATAATTCCTACCTTTTGTTTTGTTGGGAACTTATTTTAATTAAATTGGGGATGCCTGCAAAGATATATTCACCAAGAGGCTTATGGCAGTTCTTAATAAAATTAGAAACAACATTCTTAGAAGTAAGTGGCCTTGGGCTATTACTTATCTATATACTGTGGCCCAGTTTTCCTATTTGACATGCAATAAAAGGCCTTCTTCATGGGGCCATGTATATGTAAAGTGCTTAGTCTGGGGTCTGGCAAATAATTTCGCAAATTGTTAATCATTGCTTTTATTTGATAACAAATGTGGCTAAACACAAACTACTGTACCTCTGAGAGATACAATACAAAACACCCAGTAACTATTCAACATGTTTCAATGGCAAGGAAGATTTTAAAGCTAAAAAGTGTTATGCATAGCTGTGAATCCTAAGGTGATGATGGCCTAGAAAGAGCTGTGTGAAAAGCAGGTTATCTGTAAGCCAGAGGTTGCAGTTAATGCTTGGTAGCTACATGAATTGTTCATTTGAAAATGTTAATTACTTTTATGATCAGAAAAAGTTAGCTAAGTACCTGTTGGGGGAAAGGCTAAAAATCCTCCAGCCAGTTATAGAAAATATAGGCTTGCCCTGACTGCTGTGGCTCAGTGGCTTGGGCATCATTCTGCAAACCGAACAGTCACTGGTTCAATTCCTGGTGAAGGCACATGCCTAGGTTGCTGGCCTGGTCCTGGGTTGGGGACGCTCGAGAGGCCACAAAACCAGGCAATGTTTCTCTCCCTTTCTCTTTCCCTCCCCCCCCTCTAAAAATAAATAAAAGTAAAACATTTTTAAAAAATAAAGAAAAAGTAGGCTTTAGGCAAATGTAATAAGTGAAAGCAGTTGGCATTTGAGCACTGACTGGCAGATGAACAGATGCCCATGTGGATGGAGTCTCTCATGTTATTCTCACAACTCCATGAAGTGAACCCTAAGGTCTGGAGTGCTAATACCTCAGCTACCCCTCTGCTGTGGGCAAGGGATGGAACCAGGCCTTGAAGCCTGGTCTGAGGCCAGAGCTACACTTCCCTGGTAGGGAGACAGTCATGCAGAAGTATTAAGCCCTACTGGATCGTGGGGTCTGCAAGCACAGTGAGTATGTCTTAGACATGTTTATTTTGCCCCCATGCTGCCTACCCTGTCTTAAGAGGTGGGTCAGCTGAGATGCCTTGAGCATTGGCTAGAACTCTAGACTGTGCCAGTGCTGCCCAGTAGAACTTTCTGCAATGATGGAAATATTCTGTAATCACACTGTCCAGTATGGAAGCCACGTGTGGTTGCTGTGCATTTGAAATGTACCTAATACAACTAAGAAATTTAAATTATTTGATTTAATTTTAACAATTTAAATAGCCACATACTGGTTGTCACATTGGACAGTGCACCTCTCTGCTTACTAGTTGCGTAGTTTTCAGTTACTTCTGTTTGTTCATCTGTGAAATGGGATTAAATCAGGTTCCCCTTGGGAGGGGGGGTCATTCAGTGACTGGCCCATAAGCACACTGTAAATCCTGGGGACTAAGCGCGAAGAGAAGCTCAAAGACTTGAATGGGTAAGTCCTGTGTCACCGGCCCTGGCCCTGTTAGCCCTCACCTTGGTGCTGGGCTCTAGCATGTTATCCCCACGCCAGCCCGAGATGGGCACAGAGGTGACGGCCTCAGCATTGTAGCCGATCTTCTGGATACAGGTCTTCTCCTCCTTGCTTATCTCCTCAAAGCACATGCCCCTGCAGGTCAGCTCTCTGATGTCCATCTTGTCAACCACCATGACGAGCTGCTTCACGCCCAGGGTGTGGGCCTGCGGTACGTGCTCACGGGTCCGCCCGTTCATGGAGGTGCCAGCCTCAAATTCGGCTACACTGCTCGCCACAATCAGTACAGCACAGTCCTCCTGGCCCGAGGGACAGAGAAAAGAAGGCCCAGCTCAGATCCAGACTGGTACACCCACTGCCCATCCTCATAGCAGGGCCCAGGCCACCCTGGCGGTACAGTACCTGCGAGATACTTGTGACCATGTTCTTGAGGAAGTCATCAGAGGCCTCGAAGGTGGTGGTGTTGTGTTTCTTGGTCTGGAATTTCCACGGGGAAATGTCGATGGTGATGCCACGCTCCAGCACCCAGATGTACTTGCAGGAGCCTTTGCCCACCTGGGCCAGGAGTAGGAAGGAAAAGCCCAGGGCCACCCCTGCTTCCAAAGCTGCCCGTCAGCCAAGAAGAAAGCTCCCAGATAAGTTGAGAGTAAGAGGGATGGTAACAGGGCAATGTGTGGAGATATCTTTGAGAGTTTTTTTAAAAATATTTTATTTATTTTATTTTTTAGAGAAGGGAAGGGAGGGAGAAAGAGATGGGCTGAAACATCAGTGTGTGGTTGCTTCTCGCACACCCCCCACTGGGGACCTGGCCCGTAACCCAGGCATATGCCCTGACTGGGAATCGAACCAGCCATCCTTTGATGCGCAGGCTGGCACTCAACCACTGAGCCACGCTGGCCAGGGCATCTTTGAGTTTTTAAAATAATAGAATATATTATTGCAAGTTTTAGAGTCAGTGACTCAGGCCATATGATAAAGTGTTAATCTGGCACAAGGTCAGCAAGCCTTCAAGAGAGTAATAGCAGCAAACACGTACCTGGTGCTGTCGTAAGCATGTCACAGGGATTTTCTCATTCAATTCTCATAACAACTCAGTGAAGTTTTATTATCTCCATTTCACAGATAAAGTAACAGAAATTAACTGACTAGCTCGAGATCACACAGCTGATAAGCAGCAGAGCCAGGATTTGAACCTAAGGCATGGGAGTCCAAAATTCAAGCTCTTAACCACTAACCCACGTTCAACAGTAGATATGACTGATATTTACCCCTGTGGCCCTGGGCGAGTTGAGTTCCTTTCAGACCCAGGGCGTCTGTTCATTTCAGCTCCAGTTAGAGCACTATGTTAGGCCCTGAGGGGGGAAGGGGGAGCAGACTAGAGGCCAGGTGGCTTCCTCAAGAAAATCAGTTAGGTCATTAACAGATAGGACTAGAACCCAGGTGTTCTGACTTTTGCTTCTACAGAAACTTTTATGAAGTCCGTCCTCATTTAGAATATATGGTAGACAAGCAGTTGTTAAATAACGTTCTGGGGACCCATGGTGGTCCCTGAGACTCTTTAGAGTTGGCAAGGTCATAGGAATGCTAAGACACTTGCCTTTTCCCCTCTCATCGTCTCACCGTAGCACAGTGGTGTTTTCTAGCGGCTACATGTTGTGAAGTCGCAACAGCCTGAACACAGAATCAGACAGGAGAATCCAGCTGTCTCTCACGCCAGGAATTAAAGATGTCTGCAAAATGTAAAACGATGTCACCCTTCTAAGATTTTTTTGTTTTGGGAAATATTTTTCAAACACCAAAAATGTGATACGTATGTTATAGGTAAGGAGTTTTTTAATTATTTTAAATGAATTGGCTATTTTTAAAACCTACTTTCGATGAAGAGAAAGCTCCATCAGACATCGCCGCTCTTGGAGAAGTCAAGTCTAACCTTCCGAAACCTCGAGACTGAGCACGGGGCCTGGAGACCTGAGTTCTGGGTCCAGCTTTGACACTGATTGGCTGGGAAGCCTTGGACAAACCACGTACTTCTGACTTTATTTCTTTATGAAATATGGGCAGAGATTAGATAAGGTAAGTTGTGCTCTGACCTTCCGGGGTCAATTCTGTGAGCTCTGAGTTCCGTTTCTAGTCGCCTCCTCCCCAGTTTCTCAGAGAACTCGAGCTGTAGTCTTCCCCTGTCTACAAAAGGAGCCTTGATCAGCTCAGCTGTCCTCCAGCAGCGGCTTATTATATATTTAAGGGACATCCGTTTGGACCTGGCTGAGTCTGGGCCACTCACAATCTCTTCAACAGGAACCTGGCTGGGGGATGTAGGGTCCATGATAGTGAGTCTCTGGGCGTGGCTGATACTGTGACTGGGAGCAGGAGGAGTTGGTGCTCTGGTGGAGAAGCCAGTCTAGGGCGAGGGAGAGAGAAACAGAGTGAGAGGAACACAGCAGACCCACAGGGAGAGGCGGAGAGAGGAATCCAGTTTCAGGCTCTTGGAACC
Source organism: Carollia perspicillata (assembly GCA_004027735.1). Taxonomy (NCBI): domain Eukaryota; kingdom Metazoa; phylum Chordata; class Mammalia; order Chiroptera; family Phyllostomidae; genus Carollia; species Carollia perspicillata. The sequence goes on from PVKM010016917.1 coordinate 19,701, forward strand.
TGTACAACACCCCTGAGTCTTTGTAACTGTTCTCCCCACCTCCTTCTTTTCTGTTAAGCTCCCGTTAATGTGTTCCTTGTCACCAGGAGTTCCTAACCCACATAGGTTGAAGTGTAGAAGTTTGGTTTGTTATTTTTCTGAAAGTCAAATAAGTTTTCAGTTAAAAAAACAAAAACAGCCCTGGCTGGTGTAGCTCAGTGGATTGAGTGCAGGCCTGCGAACCAAATAATCGTGGTTCGATTCCCAGTCAGGGCACATGCCTGGGTTGCAGGCCAGTTTCCAGCAGGGGACGCATGAGAGGCAACCATACATTGATATTTCTCTCCCTCTCTCCTTCCCTTATCCTCTAAAGATAAATAAATAAAATCTTTATAAAAAAAGAGGAAATTTCCTTTAAAAAAAAAAAAAAAGGTAACATGTTAAAAAAAAACAGCCCCGCTGGTGTGGCTCAGTGGATTGAGTGCCGGCCTGCAAACCAAAGGGTCACCAGTTCCATTCCCAGTCCGGGCACATGCCTGGGTCGAAGGCCAGGTCCCCAGTGAGGGGGACACGAGAGGCAACTACACATTGATGTTTCTTTCCCTCTCTTTCTCCCTTTCTTCCCTTCTCTCTAAAAATAAATAAAATCTCAAAAAAAAAAAAAACCCCAAAAAACCCCCAGGCCCTGGCCAGGTACTCAGTTGGTTAGAGTGTCCTCCCCATACACCAAGGTTGCAGGTTCAATCCCCAGT
>PVKM010016918.1:0-10917 GCA_004027735.1 Carollia perspicillata
CATGGAGCTATACCAGCACCAGCCAGGGCTGACACGATTCAGTCATTTAACATCAGGAGTCACAAGACAGGAGTCACAAAACAGGCCAAATCCAGTCTGCAGCCAGGTTTTGTTAGGTCACTGCAGGGATGCTGGCTCTTTGGGGAGGGAGGGAAGCTCTTTCTGGCTCACCACAGTCCCCATGGCTCCCAGTTGTCACATGCCTGCCACCTCACATTTGCATTAGCAGCCTGGCTCCTGGAGGTCTTTGAGCTGGCCTTCGGAAGTGCCCCTGATACCCTCTCTTCCCATGAGACCTTCTGGGTAGCACGAAAGAGAGGGGTCCTCAGCCTGGAACAGGTGCCCCCAACCCAGAGGGAGCGGGTGGTCTAGGTATAAGGGCTGCCCCTCTTTTTTCCTGTCAGCCAGGTCCAGAAGATTAATCACTGTGGCCGTTTTAAAATGACGAGGTCTGTCCAGAAGGTATCCAGCCATGTAATATGAAAAACAGAGACATTTATTGAAGAAGATACAAGATAAAAGAAACATTGTACATAGGACAATGACACCTCAGTCCCCTTCAAAGTAGACACCTTGGGACCTCGCACAGTTCCAGTCGCCATCAGCTGCCCCATCGTATTTTCCTGAAATCTCTTCCCTTTCAAAGGTGGTTCTAGTTTTGGGAAAAGCCAGAAGTCACAGGGCACCAAATCTGGGCTGTAGGGGTCTGAGTCACCTGAGTGATTTGATGTTTCACCAAAAAGCTCTGTACAAGGCGTGATGCATGAGTGGGTGCGTTGTCATGATGAAGCTGCCAATCACCAGTTGCCCATAGCTGCAGCGTTCTGAATCATCCAAATAGTTTCTAAGGAGGAATGTTCAAACTTAATACAAAATCGGATGCAGATTCATTGCTCTGCTCACTCAGTCATTTTGAATGCGATGACCCCACCGTACACGTGCTCACTCAACGGCCTGTACCGCCCCCACTGACTAGTACAGTGAAGTCATCATTGTTTACGCATGCGCATCCCAGTCCACTCTTCTTGGCTGCCAAGTTACATTGATGTCACACAAACCACTCTCATTATACTAACAATAGCTGCACTTTTTCCGGACAGACCTTGTATAACTGCAACTTCTTTGCCACATTTTCTGCGGAGAGGCAGAGTCTCTTGGATCTGCACAGGCTCGTGACTGCTCTACAATGAAAATGCTGTTCTGAGATGTCCAAGGTTGGGTCACAAAAGGCCACACAGCTCCTGTGCAGCTAGGTAAGAACTTCATTTACCCTGAGGACACAGTGCTGGAGAGGCCACAGGTAGGCCCTGCAGGTGACAGGCCCAGCAGATCCTGTCTGCCTCTGTCCCAGCCCAGGCCCCAGAAGGGAGAGCGAGGAAGCCATCCGAGTCCCCCCAGACATCATGGTGCAGACAAGAGCCATCCCCATGGGGCCCTTCTGAATTCCTGACCCACAGGACTGTTTGCCCCTATGTTTTGTGGTGATCTGTTGCAGAGTGATAGATGACTGGAACATTCTAGAACTGTTTTGGATAAATGAGGAGCTCTGACAGGCAGGGCCTCACCAGCCCATAGGACACGTTTAGATGCTAATTAAAAAAGCATGTCCCATCCTCTGGACAGCCCCACACCAGGGCAGAGGGCTCAGCCAGCAGAGTGCAAGCAGGAGTTCGTCAGGGCACATGCCAAGGGGCCCTGCTGACCAGAGACACCTTCTTCTGTTCTGCTGTGACAGGATAGAAGGCTTTTCCTTTCTTTTCTTTTTAATTAATTTCTTTTTTTTAAATTGTATTGAATTTATTGGAGTGACATTGGTATAGCCACTGTGGAAAGCACTAGGGAGATACCTCAAAAGTTGAAAATGTAACTGCCTTATAACCCAGTGATACCATTCCTGGGAATATGGCCCTAAAAAAAAAAAAGACCAAAACACCAATTCAAAAGAACATAAGCACCCCTGGGTTCCTCGCACTGCTATTTACAACCACCAAGATCCGGAAGCAGCCCAAGTACCTGTCCATAGGTGAGCGGATAAAAAGCTGTGGTTTGTTTACACAATGGAACACCACTCAGCCATCAAAAAAAGGAGGAAATCTCACCTTTGGCAACAGCATGGAGGGGCCTGAAGAAGGCATTTTCTAACCACTCATATAATCGCCCCGCAATCTCCCTCAGCTTCTTTCAGGATTTGGGTAGGCCCCTCTGCTCAGCCCGTACCAGCTCTGACTCATCGATGAGTTATCTTGACACATAAGCATTCATTTATATATAGACAGATTGTTAGATAGATAGATAGATAGATAGATAGATAGATAGGTATACTTACACACACACACACATCCTACAGGCTGCCTTTTCCCTTTTCTTATTAAAAAGGAGTCCCCACCTACCATGAGCTGATCTAAGTCCGCAGGCTGTGTGGAATGAATCCATCTTGCCTCCGCAAACGTGCCATTTCCGCGGCTCCCCGCGCATCAGGCCGCGCTGGCAGCCGGCCAGCCCATCGTCCCTCATTCTCAAAGGAAGCCTGACCCCCTGCGAGGGACTCTTTGGTTTCTGGGATTTCCATTAAAAAACAAAAACAAACAAAAAAAAACCTCTGAACTTGTGGCTCTTCTGTCTCATTTCTGGGAAGACTGCAGACTGAGGTTACATGGGCTGGGGACAAGTCACGTCGGGCCACCAATTATTTGTGGCATGCCTCCACGTGCCCCTTCCTGGGAACTGCAGAGGGAGTGGGAAGTCACCTCAGCCGCGCGCGGCAGAGAGGTCATGTGGGCCACGGCTCCCCACGTGGCTCTGGTCGCCCTGCTCTCGGTGTCCTCCTCAGAGGGCTTTGCTCCTCGGGCCCCTCTGGTCCCAGTAACGGGCGGCTGCATGTTCAGCAGGGGCTGCTGTCCAGGGGCTTGCAGACTTTATGACTCACTTTATACCAACCTGCCTGACAAACCTCCGAGGTCGTTGTCCACGCGGCCTGTGGATGCAGGCAACCTCCCTCCCAGGGAGAGCATCTGGTCACAGGCAATTTGCCTTTGCTGGGGAAGGGGACCCTCCTCTGCCGGCCACCCGCTTTCTGTCACCCACGGTGCTTTGCTTGCTTCACCCCATTTACCCTCATGGCAGCCCCACAAATCGATATTACCTTCTCTGTCTGCAGACTGAAGAAAGGGAGACCCAGAGAAGCGAGGTAATTTGCCCATAGTCACACAGCTAGAAAGACTGGGAGCCAGGATTTGAACCCAGGGTTGGCCCACCTCGAGTCACTTCCATCACCCCTTCTCTGCCTCCTCCCCAGGCTTGCCCCCACTCGCTCTCTCCCTCCCCCTCTGTCTCTCTTCACTCCTTCTCCTTAGGAAACTGAAGACTAAGTGTCTGTGCTTAACCTGTGGGTGAGACCACCTCCGGCCCCACCTGAGGGTCTGAGGGAGGGCTTACCTAGCTCCCGTAAAACACGGTTCTGCTTACTGAAACTCGCTTTAAGACCTTTGGGGAATGCTCCTGTTTTGTACAGCAGCATGAACCTGAACTAGGACCCTGGAAGGAATCTTGGTCCTTGGCCAGAGTCATTCGTCAGTCAGTGCGTATTTATTGAGCTCCTACTGTGTGCCAAGCACTGTGTGAGACGCAGGAAGCAGAGAGCAGCCCTGTCCTCAGTGAGCTCAGAGGAGAGGCAGGCCGCGGCACCGAGCCCCGAGCCCCGTAGTAGGAGCTGACTGACAGAGACCAGCAGGAGAGGCCAGTTCGTCAGAAGACCCCTCGTGGACCAGGCTCTGGAATCTGACATTGTCCTTGTGGAGCGTGGAGACAAGTCAGAGGCAGATTTCACTTGAACTTGTTCCTGCGACTTAATACACAGTGAGAATTACGACAGTCAGCAGGCAGATGAGGAGGAACGTATCAGCCGATCAGTGAAAACAGTCCCTCTGCCCAGGCTGTGTCTGGATGTAGGGCCTTTAAAGAGGTGATGACGTTAAAAACAAGGTCGTGTGGGTGAGCCCTAATCCGATCTGACTGGTGTCTTTATCAGAGGAGGTCAGGGCTCAGGAAACAGACATTCTAAGGGAAGGGTGAGGACGTGGTGGCCACCCGCAGGCCAAGGAGAGACGTCTCGGAAGAAACCAAACTTGCCCGCACCTTGATCTCGGACTTGACCCGAAGTGCCCACAGGAGTCGCCGGATGGGGAAGACACGCACACATCAAGCTGACCCGTGAAGTTGGCAGCTGGACTGGTCCGATCGGCCCCTCTCCGGGGGTGCACTCAGTGTGGCGCACAGCTTCACGGGAGCGAGAGGCGGGGTGCCGGGAAGGAGGTCAACAGGGTGGCTGCTGGGCAGTCAGGGGGCGGCGACAATGACAGAGGCATGGGCACCGTTTGTCCCACGGTGCTGCTTGACGCTTCTCCTCTGGCCAGCTCCCCTTCCACTTACCTGAGCCCCCTTGCTATCTTTCCCCAAACAACATGGGAACAATTGTTTAGTATCGGCTCCCCAAATTACCAGCACTCTCCAGAAGTTACTCCAGTTCCCCCTGCTGGGAGTTTGGGGGGCTTCTCCAGCTTTTCTCTCACACCCCAGTTTCCTCCCCTGAAGGCCAATCCTGCTTTAATTCTGACAATCTCATTTCCAAGTTCATGGGGAGTAGTGGGGTGCCAGTCAGTGCTTTAAAATCGGTTCGGGGTAGTAATATTTGCCGATTTCCATGGTGTAAACTCTCCCACCGTGGCCCGTTCTGCAACACCCTCCTGAGGTCACTGAGCGTGGCACTGGGAGGAAGGGCACACGCTGGCAGCCCAGGCCACTGCTGCTTAGCAGGCCCCTCCGGTTGCCTTTGGGGACCACGATGATGGGCAGCCCTCGTATCCTCTGAGAGTCTGCATCCCAGATGATAGCGGGAAAATGCATTGTTTAGGGGGCAGGAGAGGGTTAAAAATGTGTCCTGGGCTCCTGGGTGGGAACCTGCGAGCAAGCAGAGCGCATGGGAAAATCCCGAGCGTGCCCCATCCTGGAAGGAACCCCTCCCTCACTGTTCCCAGGCTGCACGGATGAATGCTACCCTGGAGAACAGAGTGGATGCAGGACTCAGCCAGGCCCAGGGGGGCGAGGACTCTCACTGCCCGGCCCCAGGGAGGCTCCCTCCCCCTTCCACCTCTGCACAATCGCTTCCTCTGTTGCCCGAGCTTCCCTCCCCTCAGGGTCCCATCCAAGCAAGGGTCCTGATAAAGGCCCCCATTGATGAGCACTTCCTCTGAGCCAGGCCCTGGGCTGGGTCCTCCAGACCCGTGTTCTCACCAAATTCACACCACTGCCCACGGACACGGTGGGTGCAGTCCCCTCGCAAAGATGAGGTTCACAGAGGTCAGAGGAACAATCTCGAGGTCATGGTGCCAGGGCCCTGGTGACTGAAACTGTGGGTTTTTCGTGGTGCTTCTGGGGTCGAGCAGGCCAGACAGAGTCACAGAGTAATAGTAACCATGATGGTGCTAAGTGCTTACCGCAGGCTTGGTTTTAAAAGTGAGGGTGCGTGCACACACTGACCCCAGTGAGACAGGGGTAGGCTGCAGCTGCCGTTCTGCAGGTGAGCAACACAAGGCACAGGGAGGGTCTGCCACCTGCCTGATGGGACAGCTGACCCGTAGCAAGGCCGAGAGCTCCTTGGGGTGGGCTTGGCAGTTGCTGGCCAATCCATGCATGCACGCCCCCCACCCCACTCCCTGGTCTGGCTTTGGCCTTCGGGTTCTTCCTCATATCTCCCCAGGGGGACTAGCACTGTCCTGGGGGTGTTTGGGATAGATCCATGGCAGCTGGGCCCGCCACAGGCACTGTCTGGGCGGTGGGAGAGGAAGTATCTGTATCCTTCCCCCCAGCGCCCATCCTCCCGCTGGCTGAGCCAGCACCTGGGCGGGGAAGAGGGTAGAATGGGGCTATTCAGAGAGCTTTCCTGATGCAATAACTGATTGCAAAACCCTCGCATCCCTGAGCATTTTGTGGAGGATGGTAATTTGAACAGCAGCAGGAAACCCCAAACTTACCCAGCCGCCAGAACAGGGTCCTGCAGGTCAAACGCCGGTCCAGGGGAACAGTTACCCCGAGGCTGGGGCGCTGGAAAAACAACAGACATGCCACCCCCACCCCCACAGTGCATCTAACTGTCCCACGCCCCTAATCACTTTCGATCAACAAAGTCCTCTCAGGTGGGAGGGGCCAACCCGAGTCTCAGTTTACAGATGAGAGCGGTTGATTTGCCCAAGGTCACTGAGTGAGTAAAACGCAGAAGAGAGGCTGACGTCGGACTTGCACACTCCTGGTCTGGTGCTCATGTCTCCGGAGTGGGGAGGTCTCCACAGTGGAGCAGGGGTAAGCAGGGGTGTCAGGGAGAGATCGGAAAAAAAAAAAGAAGAAACTGTAGCCAGATTGATTCAATCTGTAGCCAGACTGATGGCCCTGCACTTCAGGCAAGTCACTCAACCCGCGCACCTCCCCTTCCTCCTGGGCACTGAGCTGGGGGTGCCGTGTCCAGGCTGAGCTCTGCAGTTGGAGCACCGGGCTTGGAATCCTGGCTGCACTACTTCCAGCCTGTGTGACTTCGGACAAGTTACTTAACCTCTCTGTGGCTTGCTGTGAGGATTTTCTTAGCAAATGAAAGTAAGGCTCTTAGCACAGAGCCTGGGTATGGCAAGCAGACAAGAAATATCAGCTGTTCTTATCTGCAAAATCAAGGAATAAAAGAGCTTCTAGAGATTACAGCAGATAGCACATTCTTGGTGTGTGTGTGTTCATTTGGGAGGAAGTGCAGGGGCATTCTCCACAGATTGAACTGGAACCTTCTAGAAAGGAGGAAAAAGGAGGGGACCCAGGCTGGCCTGAAACAACTACCTGGCCTTCACCTGTGGTCTCTGGCCTCTTCCCTATGAGTCAAGTGCTGCTTCCTTCCAGCCACTCCTCATTCCCAGCACCAGTTCCCTTGGGAGAGCTACTTCAAGACGCAAGTCTTCCTGGCCAGGATAATGAAAGGGCCAGAATGTAAACGCACACGGGCCTCAGAGCTTCATAACTGCCACAAGTCACTTCTCCGCATAGACAACAGCACAGGGACGAGAGCGCAGTCTTCCCACAACTAAAGCCCAGAGTCAGGACAGCGTGCAATTTACCAGGACTCCAACGGGACGTTTACAGTGAGTCTCAGCGACTTTTTGTCTGTTTTTTTCCCCCCTGTCATTTCCCTGAGATTTAAGCTAGAGCTCAATGTTGCCACTGACATTTGAGTAGGAAGCACCAGAGGTCAGCCCCAGTTCCATCACTGATGCAGATCCTTATTTCTAAGCCTCAGTTTTATCTTCTGTGCAATAGGCTTGGGGTGGAGTTGTCCAAATGATGAAATGAGAAATGCACATAAGTTTTCGATAAATATGTTTTAAGTAAACATTTTTAACTGAACTGCTCAGGAAGGTACCTGGCCCACCTTTTTGCCAATCTCTTTCCCCTTCTCAGCACCCTGAGCCCGCTATCAGGAGCCGAAAACGCAAAAGCAGACTAAGGCATCTCCCATCCTCCCCCGAAACACGCATTCTGCAGGGAGGTTCAATTGTCATAGCACCAGGGATGGTGCCCCCCGAACAATAAGCGACACCAGCAGGACCAGCATGGGTGCGTCAGCAGGATCTGGGGAAGACTGTGGCCAATCTGGGCAGATGGTGGAGGGGGCTGTCCCACACCTGGTCCCTGGGGGCTGGAGCGGCACTTTCTCCCAGGAAGGGCCCCTTTCCCCATGCCTCTGACCAGCGCATGGTGTCCTTTTGCCTGGCCAGTTCACATCCACCAGGTGGGCTCATCCCCAACCAGGGCAGTGCCAGGGAGGCCTGTCACTCCCCTGGAGCAGCCACTGTTCCCTCTGTGCACCCTAAACTTGGGCAGTAGCCAGGTTTGGGAGGAGGCATTCCCAGGGTCCCTGGACCATCTGGCAACGCCCCACATCTGCAGATCGCCTCTCCTGGTCACTGTCATCATCATCATCACCATCTTCAGCAGCAGCAGCACAGCCTCCCTGTCCTGAGCGCTCGTGAGCGGCAGGCCTTCTGTGGGTATGCGGGCGCTCAGACCTCCCCAGGCCCAGCAGGGCAGACTCCCCACTCTCTCACTCCTGAGCAGTCTCAGAGCAGTGAAGCTCAACAGCTACACAGCCAAGGTGGCAACAGAGTTAGAACCTGCCCTACGGCTTCAGTGTCCCTCTGGCTGGCTTTCCACCCTGACCGAGACCCCTCCCTGTTGCTTCGAGTCAGGAAGTGGGGTCTGAGCTGCACATCTCCGCTGCCCCTGGAGGGGAGGACGGAGGCCAAGCCTTCTCCTGGAACTGCCCTGAGGGTGACTCAGAGAGGCCCTTTGCTGTCTCCCACTGGAAACACTAGGTTGATTGTGGACCTTTGTTGTTCTCTCTGCACATGAATAAGTGTGAGTAACTGTGGGACAGAAAGGCCGGGAGAGGCGGCAGTTCCTGGGTAGGGGCAGTTCTCAGGAACAGGAGGTGTCCCTTTCCGGAGCAGGAGGGCCCCGGCTCAGCCCTCAGGAATGCGCTGCCCTGTGCCAGACCTGAGGGAGACAGTGCAGGGGCTGGATGGGCAGGGTCGGTCCCCAAGGCCAGGGACCCCAGGAGAAGTTTGAAATCGCCTCTGTGGGCAGCAGAGGGGACTTGGGAAAGGGAGGCGGTTGCCGGGCAGGGTTGAGAATAGGTGTGATGAAGCCCATGCGCCCGTGGGGCAGAGAAGTGCCCGGGGCAAGGATGATGGGACGACACTGAGGAATGGTTTCAGATTCACAGATGCTGTCCCCGCTCTGCCAGCCCACTCCCACCAGGTGGGACCCATGAGTGAGAGGCTGCGAGGATCAAAGGGGGGAGGCAGCCGGGTTCCCACGCAGGTGCTGCCACTTGCTGGGAGTCGGGGAACCTGAGCGAAGCCGGGGTCCCCTCTGTGGGCAGAGAAAACAGACATCCAGGGCAGCAGGGCTCAGGGTAGAGCAGAGAGAGGGAGGGGATGGCTCAGCAGGGTGGCCGGAGGCCACTTCCCAGAGCTCTTCCCGAAAGGCTTTCAAGCACCGGAAATGAGGCTGGTGCAAATGGAGTCAGACCAAGTCCCCAAACACGCCCTGGATTTCGAAGACTTAGTATTCATGAAAGCTGGTAAAATATCTCGCCAGTCATTTGTATACTGATTAGGCATGGAAATGTCGATATTTTGAATATGTTGGGTTGAATGAAATACATTATTAAAACTCACTTCTTTTCTGTTTTATAACCTGCCTCTTCCACTATTTGGGGGACAGGTTTTCATTTGAATACATATAGATCAACATAATTTAAAAATAAAAGAAAATAGATGACAAAACGCACCTCTCTGGCTTCTTCAAACTTTTTAGCCCTGTGCGTGGCTCCCAGACTACCTGAAGTCTCACGCATGCTGGCGTCTGTGGCCCGCGTTGCACTTCCATCCCCGCTGCGCTGACCAGGCCCGATTGCTCAGGCCTGGATTGGAAGACAGGGTGGCAGCCCAGCCCCTCTCGTTCACATGGCCTTCCTCAGGACAGAGGCCCCGTCAGTCAGGCTTCTGCTGCATGACAAACCACCCCGGAACAGGGTGACTTAAAACAACAAGTATGTACGTGGCTGAGGATTCTGTGAGTCAGCAGTTTGAGCCAGGCTCAGCTGGGCTGCTCTTCTGCCCAGCCCCGCGGGTCACGCTCCGGGTGCGTGGTCAGCTGGGCAGCTCTGATTCAGAGGATTGGCCGGCTGCTGCCAGGGTGACCCTCCTCCTCCTCCAGGATGGTGCAGGACCGTTCATGCGGCAGCCCCAAGGTTCTGAGAGCAGGAGAGTGGAAGCTGCTGGACCTCTGGAGGCCTGGGCTCAGAATTCACCCCGTTACTTCCACCATGTCGATTGTCCAAAGTGAAGTGAGATTCAAGGGCTGGAGAAGCAAACTCTGCCTCTCTGGTAAGAAGGGCTGCGAAGACTGGTGGCATTTCTGCAATCTACTTGTACTTGCTGAGTGGCCCCGAACAAAGGAAAAAAATGTGCCCTGCTCCCCGGGTCCTGCCCTTTGCCAGGGCCTCACTGTGACTCTCAGGTGCCCCTTCCTCCATAAAGCAAATAAAGCAATGAAATGAAAAGTATGTCTCACAGCTACATTGGTGTAATGATGAACAAGATTGAGGCTGGATTCATTATTATGTATTCATTATTATTGTATTCATTTTTTTCTTCTGATTTTAAAAGAAATGAAAGCTGGCCCTGGCCAAGTGGCTCAATTGATTGGAGAGCTGTCTCACACACCGAAAGGTTGAGGGTTCAATTCCCGGTCAGGGAATTACCTAGGTTGTGGGTTTGAGACCTGGTCTGGGCACACATGGGAAGCAGTCGAATGATGTTTCTCTCCTTCTCTAAAATCAGTGAGTTCAGGATGACACAGGTGAGCCAGGCGTCCTCTGAACTAGATACATATCTCCCCAGTTAACTGTGTTTTGAATACTCTTTTAGGACACCCACGCTTTGTCCTTCCTTAGGTTCAACCACGAGCCATTGCTGGACTCCTGGGGAAACTCCTGGCACCAGGTGAAACCAGGGAGCAAATTCCAGCGTGGGAATAACGCCTGGACCGCCCCTTTTCGCAGATCACTCGACAGGCTGCAGAGGGCTTTCCTCACTCCCCTGCCCGTGAGCCCACCTCCACTCCCGGAGGTCAGTGAGGCGGATGTTTCTGCCCACGCCTTCACAGATGCAGACATTGGGGCTGGGGGTCGGGGAGTAAATGATGCCCCTTTAGTGGAAGGCGCACCAAGGGCCCAGGTTCTTTGATAAAGCACGTTGGGCGGGGCCCCCGACAGCGCATGGATCCCCAGGGGCGGGGCCCGGTGGTAACTGGTATGACCAG
>PVKM010016918.1:11017-26185 GCA_004027735.1 Carollia perspicillata
TGGTCTTCAACAGTGCTCTGTCATCACCATTTATTTGGAGAGCACACGAGAAAGAACTCAGCTTCCAAGCCCAATGGCCTTGTTTCTTCTGCAGCCTGCTGACCAGGCAGCTGATGTGACTTCTCTGTGACTCAGTTTCCTGAATCTGCACGGAGCCTGGGATCGCCGCTGTCCCAGGCTTCCTCTGTGGGGATTAACAAGGGGAAATGTGGTGCATTTCCAGCCCTTTCCTCACAGGCATGCCGGGGCCTGGAGCTGCTCCTGGTAGGGACCCCTCTTGCTATAATGTTTGATTTGCCCAAAGCCCTTCATCGAGCAAGTGTTGTGGGGGCCAAGCTGACCCCACAGTGGGGGGTGGGAGGGTGGTCTTAAAGCCCCTTTCCTCCGTCTTGTTCCGGGCCCTCCCCATGTGGCCTCTGTGGATGCAACACAGGGTTCGTTACCTCAACAAGGTAGAAACGATGTTCTAAGCAACGTGGACATTTTTCTGTGACAACATGAACGATGGGGATTCTTGCCCCTCAGAGGTCCGTTGAGGAATGTGGGGTCCAGCCCTGCCCCCCGGAGCTGGGCCTGTGTAAGCTGAGACAGGAGGTGGGGGCTGGGGAGCGGCCTCAAGCCTGCATACCAGTCGTATTTCCCACATGCGCCCAAAGCCATTTCCACGCAATACTAAGGATGTGAGAAGAGTTCCCCCACCATCACCCCTGCCCTGGAAACTGTTCTCTTCCTGGCCAGCCCCAGTGTTCCTCTGCTGGGGTGAAGACCTGTTTCCTGCCGCAGCAGCCTTGGGAACTTAACTTAAAGTCAGATCCCCAGGAGAGAAGTAGTTCAGAGTGTGCAGAGAAGCAGGAGACCATGGAGCAACAGAGCAGGGCCATGTAACAAATCCAGATGAGATAGTCATAGGTGGGGTGAAATCAGGGAAGGCTTCCTGGAGGAGGTGAGAGTTGAGCTGTGTTCTGGGTTCGAGACAGAAAATGGGACAGGAGTTTCAGGCAAAGGGCTCAGAGACCCTGAGAGGCCCGAGGGACTGTGAGGATTAAGAGGGGAAGGTACAGCCTGGATAGAAACGGGTCTCCAATGGGGCAGGTGTGTCCGGCGCAGCCATCCCACCTGATTCGAGGTGGTGTTTGAAAGGATCGTTTCCGTTTTAATGTCTACGATTTTGTTGTTGTGGGTATTAGAAAAACAGAGCAAGAACAGCACGCCTTTGCAAAACTGCCTTTTAAGAAAAGTCGGTGAGTTAAAGCCATCGAATGCTGAGGAGGATGTGGGACAATGGGGACTCTCATCTGTCGCTGGTGGGAGGAGACACGGAGAAGCCACTTTGGGAAACCATTGGCATCGCCCACTGACGTCAAGCCCAGCTCTCATCATCTGGAGAGTGCTCTGTGCGGAGCTGCGGGCCGAAGGGAGAAGGAGAGAACACCGACCGGCATTCGTGGGGCAGGCTGAGGACAGCGGTCACAGGGGTCGGGGGAGAGGGGATGAGACATTGGAACACAGGCCTCATGCAGCAGGGGACTCAGTGGGGTACGGTTTAGACACCCGTCGGACACATCACACCGTTTGTGCTCCTTCTCCTGATCCCCTTTTCCGTATCCACTCATTCTTTCTTTGATTCACAAGTACTTCTGGGGTACCCCGTGGGCCAGGCACTGTGCCGAGCACTGAGTACCCAACAGTGAACAAGGAAGGTCTGGGCCACACCCTGACGGAGTCTGGACGAGGAGCCGGAGAGACGAGGAAATGAACAGGTGCCCAGAACGGCCACCTTCCTGCTTGGACGTCTTCCTGGGGGCTTCCCTGGGAAGTGGGGTCGCATCCAAGATGGTGGTGACAGGCTCTGAGCCCTTTCACTCTGTGATCCCACTCACTGGTCACCATCTCCTCAAGGGGTGGGGCAGCCACCATCACCCCATTTTACAGATGAAGTGGAGGGCAGGAGAGGGAGGTGACTTGCCCAAGGTCCACAGCCTCTCCATTATGGCTGCCATAGTCAGGCTGATTAAAATCTTTGGGAGGAAACCACACAAGGAAGCTTCAGGGGGCAGACCATAGTTTAGGGCCTTTTAACCCTCCACACCTCACTCTGGCTGGTGTGGCTCAGTGGACTGAGTGCCAGCCTATGCACTCGAAGGTCGCCGGTTCAATTCCCAGTCAGGGCACATGCCTGGGTTTCGGGCCAGGTCCCCCTACCCCGGTAGGGGGTGTGCAAGAGGCAACCACACACTGATATTTCTCTCCCTCTCTTCCTCCCTCCCTTCCCCTAGCTCTAAAAATAAATTAAATCTTTTAAAAAATAAAATAAAATAAATACCCCCTCCTTCTCCTGGAGCTCTGGGCCCTGCTTGGCAACACTGTGGATGGGTCAGCCAGGCAGAGGGGAACCAGCTTGACCACTCGTCAACGGTGGCCTAGACGGAGCCTGTGGAGGGCCACGGTAAGAGTGAGAGATGGTCTCACCACGGCCTCGGTGTCCTCACACTCCCTGGCAGCCATCCCTGGGTGATGCCCGCCCAAATCATAGAGACAGGAGAGGAAGAAGACAGCGGCCATAGCGTTCTTCCCTCTCCCTCCAAGGTTTATATCACTGTGGGACTGTGGGATGAGGTAGGGGCTAGGAACCTGGGTTAGAGCCCCACACCCCTGCTTCCTGAGAAGGTGCAGACCCACGCCCGGGACCGTGAGCACCCTGCATCCCACACAGATGAATGCTCCCTTTGTCCCCACACCCGTCAAATCCCAGACTCCCCACAGTGGGGTGACAATAGCCTGTGCTGGGCGTCCCCTTCCTGGCCTTTACCAGTTCCTTCTGATTTGTCCAAAAACAGCCCTGGGAGGTAAGTACTTGAATTACCTCCATCTGACAGACGCAGCACTGAAGCTCTGGCAAGTTCATTACTTTCCCCCAAGCTCCGATGGCTGCCTAGTGGGAGAGTGGGATTTCAACTCAGATCAAGAAGAGGCCAGAACCTAGGGGCCTGCCCAGGCTGCTGCACTGCCACCGTGTCCACACAGCTAGGCTTCAACGTGAATAACCCAAGGGTTCACCCAGGGGCAGGGCCGTCCCTGCAGGCACTTTTAGAGCATTTTCGTCACTCCCAAGGAGAAGCCACTCCATTCCGTTCGCTGCTAGCCCTTAACCACGCCCCTCCATCGCCTCCCAGCCCCAGCAATGCCTACTCTACTTTCTGTCTCTGTGGACTTGCCCATGCTGGACATGTCATATGAATGGAATCATTAAGTGTGTGGTCTTTAGTGGCCGGTTTCTTTTACTTTGCATAATGTTTTCAAGGGTCACGCATGTCGTAATATGTATGAGTATTGCATTCTTCTTCAATGCCAAGCATTATTCTATTGCATGGGTCTACCACATTTTGTTGATGCATTGATGAACATTTGGGTTGTTCCCGCCTTTTGCCCATTATGAACAATGCTGCTGTGAACACTCACGTTCAAGTTTCTGTGTGGACCTATTTCCCCTGAGCACATACTCAGGAGTAGAAGTGCAGGGTCAAATGGTAGCTCTGTGTTTTCATTGCCATGGTTTTGAGGGAGGGGAGATCTGTCTGTCCCAGTTTTCAGATGAGCCTCCCAAAAAAAAACCCCAGTGACCTGCCCAGGCTGCACAGAGAATAAGTGGCTGAGGAGGCCCTGCCTATAGTTACAATGAATTTCGAAAGCCAAGCTCTTCCAGCCTACTCCAGCATGTATTGTGGGAGCAGAATTCTCACAACTCAAAGACACGCAAAAAAAAAAAAAAGATGCTGTGGAATTAAACCAATGATCAAGCAGGGTCTGCCCCTGAGTGGCTTACCATTACCAGACCATTCACGCAACACACTTTATTGAGCACCTACTACAAGCTAAGCTTTGTGCTGGGCATGGTGGTGGCCACAATGGTAAAGGTGTGCTAACCCTATTGAAGCAAGGCCTGGGTGTGTCTGTCCGTGGGTAAGGCTGATGGGTGACAAGCTCAGTGGCCAAGGAAGGCACTTGGGATGCAGGGCACAGCTGGGGAAGCCTCTGGCTGGCAAGCTGGGCACTGAGCGGTGAGGATGAGCAGAAGGCACGTCCAGGCCAGAGCAACAGTCTGTGCAGAGGCCTGGCCGTGCTGGTGGGTCAGAGTGGAAGGTCGGGGCAGAGACCGGGACAGGAAGCTGAGCAGCAGGCTAGGGCTGCAAACACCATCCAAGGAGATGCAATTTGTCCTTTTGCAATATCAGGGACAGGGAATGACAGGGACATTTGAGAGGGAGAAAAATCCCTCTGGAGCAGCGAAGAGAATGAGAGGAGGAGATGGAGATGGGGCAGGAGACTGCGGCAGCCTGGAAGGCGACTGCACCAGCCCCAGCAAGGGAAGAGGGAGCCTGCGTAGGACGGCGGCTGTTGGGATGGGGAGGAAAGGACGAATGAGAGGCATCTGGCAAGAAGGGAAGTGTCTGTCAGAGGCAGCTCCTAGGATATGGTGGATTGAATAGGGCCCTCCCCACCATTTTTTCCACTGGGAACCTGTGAATGTGACCTTGTTTGAAAAGGGTCTTTGCAGACATTATGAAGTGACGGATCTCGAGATGGGAGCATCCTGGATTATCCCAGAAGGCCCTACGTCCAATGATCAGTGGGTCCTTATAAGAGACGCAGAGTGGAGGCCGTGCGAAGAGGACAGAAGGGAGTGGAGTTATGCAGCCATCAATCCAGGAATGCCCTAAGCTGGGGAGCCAAGACAAGATCCTCCCCTAAAGCCCACAGGCACCCCGATGTGGGACTCTGGTCTCCCCCACAGTGTTGTTTTAAGCCATGAAGACTGCAGTAATTCACGCAGTCAGCAGCCTCAGGCCAGTGGCACATGGCGTCACGCAGGTTCTCTCGGCTTCGGAAGCTTAGCTCCACACCTTCCCATGCCGACTTCCACGGCTCTGGGCTCCCAGGATGGCGGCGCCTGGCTTCCAGCCGGCAGAAGGACGGGCAGGCTGCAGGGAGAGGAGCTCTCTGGGACTCTGCCTCCTGCTAAGCAAACACCTCCCGGTGTGTTGCCTCATGAGGATTAGTCAAACAATTACGAGCTCTGACTTCCCCTGAGTAATTCATCGGGCTGAAGGCCCAGGCCTCTGGAGGGATGAGTGGACTCACCCCTGGTCAGCAAGGACAGGCAGCTGCAGACACCTCCCAGAGAAGGGCGGTCTCCGTGGGAACCTGCAAGAAACCCCACCCGGGGTGCAGGTGGCACACCCCACACAGGAACTGGCCGGGTGAACTTGAGGCCATTGGCCCTACACACCCCATTCACTGCACAGCTGACTGAGGTCAGAGGGCAAGTGACGGCCAGGGCATCGCTCAGATCCAGGCTTCTGAGCCACACTTGCTGCCGCCCCCATTCCAGGGCCTGGGTGGTCTCTGAGGGTCCTGTGGTTTGGAGTTGTGCCAGGTCGAGGTCAGAGTGTCAGCCGCTGGGCCAGCACTGGCCAGAGGCCGCCAGGCCTCCACCTTGGAGCACTCTGGTCTCTTCTCCTTCTAAAAGCACCAGTCCCGTGATGGGGGCTCCACCTTTGTGGCCTTATCTACCCTTAATCACCTCCCGGAGGCCCCAGTGCCAAACACCTTCCCACTGGGGACTGGGGCTTCACCAAGGAGTCTGTGGAGGACACAGGCATACAGTCCATGATGGCCCTTCTAATATGCGCATCATGGTATCTCACTGTGGTTTTAACTCACACTTCTCTGATAGCCAGTGACAGTGTGCATCATCCCGTGGGCTCCTACGACACCTGTTTCTTCTCTTTGGCAAAGTGTCTGTCCAAACCTTCTGCCCATGTTTTTTTTGCATACTTGTGTTTTTTGTTTTCTTGTTATTGGGTTTTGAGAGTTCTTCCTATATCCTGGGTAGAAAACTTTTATTAGATATATGACTTGCAAATACTTTCTCCATGTCTGTGGCTTAATTTATCATTCTCTTTTTTACAATATATTTTTAAAGGTTTTTAAATTTTATTTATTTTTAGAGAGAGGGGAAGTCGGGGAGAAGGAGGGGGAGTGAGACATCAATGTGTGGTTGCCTCTCACACATCTCCTACTGGGGACCTGGCCTGCAACCCAGGCTTGTGCCCTGACTGGGAATCGAACTGGCGACCCTTTGGTTCATAGGCTGGGGCTCAGTCCACTGAGCCACACTGGCCTGGGCTGTTTGTTTTTACATTTAAGCTTTGTTGTGTTTTTTTTTCCCATTGTGAACAGGTTTTGAATGAATGATGGCAGACTCCCTATCCAGTGCTCTATGCTCTGTGAGTAGGGGTCTCCAGTATATTTTCACTCCTCCAAAGTTCAATAAACTGGACAAAAAGGAGCGCTAATCGTTTGGGCTACGTTTTCAAAAAATCAGCTTCAAATGTTGGTTGACATGCTGGCGTACTTCCGCTGCGCTTGTCTGCACGCTGTCCTGTGACTCCTCTACGACGTGGATTTCCATCGTAATAAGAAAACCATATGTCCTGGTTCCCTTTTAACTTTCTTTCTTGGCAAGAACAGAGCTCCATAGAGGAAAAGAGAGGAAACGGGACACAGCACAGAAGGAGGGATTCCGGTTTGCAGTGAGGAAGAACTTCCAGATGGTGAAGGCTGCCAGGCGTGGGACAGAACTGCCAATAAGACTGAGAACATCCTCAGCCTGGAAGTCCCGGGGCCACGTCCCCCCGACAGGGCTGGTCTCCATTCTCTCTGGCCTCAAAGGCCGTTGGAAGCCACCTGGGTGGCCCTCGGAATGTGTTCTCCCAGCTGCCCAGTGCCTGTCCCAGGGGTCCCCGGGCTAGCCCACATGGCCCGTGGGACCCATGGTGGAGTTGACGTATGGTACACAGAGAGGTTCTGAGACACAGGCTTCGTCTTGCGTCGGGTTTCCTGGAATCCGTTTCTGAGCTGGAGATCTGCATGTAAGTGTGTCAGGGTGCCCTGGGGAACAAACAGCTGTGAGGGGCTGAAGGAAGCAGATCGAGCAGCAGAGGCCTCAGCCCATTCCAACCCTGGGGCTGCGGTGGCCCCCAGCGTTGGCCCCTTCCTACTCCCCCATCGACCAGTCCTTCAAGGTGAGCACCGCTGGGGAAGGCAGAGGGACTCCGCTGTGAGCTCTCAGCAGCTGGAGAACCAAGTGCCTTGGGGGCATGGGGGCGGTGCACCGTGCAGCCACTACAAGGTCTAAGATTGTTCTCTCTTGGTTCTTCTCTGGAATAAGATCTCTGCCCTTCCAAATGAGAACACCAGGAATGCACTTCCAGATGCCCCTGCTGAGGCCACGAGTCCATTATCGGCTCCCCAGGTGGGGCAGAAGAAAAATCCCATCACTGTGAAACGTCTCCATCCAGAAGCTCTCCTTCCGGGCCCTTTGGGAGACTCATCTGCACCCGCCACCCATCCGCGCAAACCCATGCTTCCACCTCCCTGCTGGGACGGGGACCTTTCCATCTCCCCTGCACGTCGGCTGGGCTGGCACGAGGCAGGTCCCCAGCACACACTTGATGCACATCAGCTGTCGGCTCCCTGTGCTCCTCCCAACAGCTTAGTTTCTTTTCTCTCTTTTTCTCACTAGATTTTTTTTCTGAGCTTTTGCTTCTATTTTCACTCGTGCCAGAACTTCTCTTGATAATAGTGAAAAACAAGATTATTCCAGAACTCTGTGATTACTTTAATGTCACCCACATGACATAAGATTTCGAAATTGAGGGAACCCCTTGGATGACTCAGGGAACCCCCCAGAAAGAACCTCCCTCCCAAGACTCCCCATGAAGAAGGTCATCTCTCCTCCACCCACTGGAGGATCTTCTGGAAGAAAGGGGAAACGACCCTACCACGTGCTGCCCCGAAGGGCTCAGCTTCACCTGCAACCTGGAGGGGGCGGTCACGATACAGATCCCAGGAGAGGCAGAGGGAGGAATGCCAGGGTGGGGGACATTTTCCTGCTCTCACGTTCTCCTCCGACAGACACCCAGGGCTCCTCTGCTATGTGCCAGTGCAGCCCTAGTCCCTGAGCTGAAGGGACCCTGTGTCCAGTGCTGTGATGAGGGAGGCAGAGGGAACCCGGAGACAGAGGACCTCACGCAGGGTGCAGGCAGAGTGGAGGACAGCTAAGCAGAGTAGGAGGAGGAGCTGGCCAGAGGAGAAGGACAGGAGTGGAGGGCATGGGGAAGAGTCCAGACCCAGAGCTTGGCACCTGCCAAGGCCACAGGCAAGTGAGGGCCTCAGAGATTTGGGGGAGGGGGACTGTTCTGTCTAGCCCAAAGGTAGAGTGACGGAGAAAGTGTATGGGACAGAGCAGACACAGCAAGCAGGGCCCCAAAGAGGGAACAGCAGGTGCTGGACCAAGGCCGGAGGCATCGCCAGGAAGAATCGGGGGCTTGGGAGTGAGGGAGTAAAGTACAGGCTTACGCTAAGCCCCTTTGGGGAGAGTCCAGAACAGCACTGGACACTGCCGTGTCCCTAGAGCATAGACACTGGGCACCTCGTAGACACTCCATGACGATTTACGGCACTAAGCCGCTAACCACAGCTCCTTCTACTGAGCCCTTCCACTGTGCCGGGCTCTGCCTTCCCATTTCACCTATGTTCTCCCACTTACAATGCCCATTTTACAGATGAGCAGATGGAGGCTGCGGCATGCAAAGACATTTGCCCCCAGTGCACACTGAGTCAATGGCAGAGCTGGGGTCGGGATTCAAGCCCACACATCTGGTTTCTGCAGCTGCTGCTGCTGAGTCTCCTCCGGAAAACTGCTTTAGCCTCTGCAAGAATGAACGGTCGTTCAGAAGGGCAGGTATTTCTAAGTCCCCACCCCCACGCGCACATATTTCAAATAACAAATGCCCGCAACGGCCTGTTCAGATTCAGAGGACAACTCTGCAGACGCGTAGTGCTGGCGTTGGCCCAGTTATTGGCGTAGACCTCTTCCACACTGACATGGGTCCCGAGCTCGCTGGCAAAGCTGTTGAGTGGAACTCCTGGCCGTGGGCACGCCCTTTTCTGCAGCCCCTGGGGGGTGCTCCAGGCTGGCCCGGGGAAGCCTGCTAACTCCTGCACGCCACCCCGCACCCCGCCGACCCCTGAGTTCCATGTGTCACCTCGGTGCCGAGGTGCAGGAGGCTGCTGGTGGGGAAGTGACACAGAAGCATTCTTCCTGCCTAGGAAGCCAGGCTCACAGCCATCGCCACATCCATGCTTCTCATTCACGCTGTGATTGAACAACACGGATGAGGAGCGGGGCCCTGATGGAGGCCTGGTCTCACTTCACCCTCCCAGCCACCGCTCTGGTGGGGAGGGTCCCATCCTTTCCTCTGGGGGATGGAGGGCCCGGGGCTAAGAGAGGTCAGGGACTGCTTCAAATGCATCAGGGCTGTAGGCGTGGCTCCCCACCGCTTCCTCCATCAGCCCAAACCTGAGCTTTGAGTGGCTCTTGGTTGGTTTCTTTGGGGGAGAAAAGGATGATACAAATGACTCTATCTTTCACTTCCCAGACCCCACCCCGTGCACTTTGAAGATGTGGAAATTTTATTAAATCCCTCAGCACGGCTTCTTTCTAGATTTTCTGTGGTTTACCTCTCCCTGGGTCTTTTTGCTTAGGGTTTTGGCTTTTCCCCCAAAGAAAGTTTGCTGTCTCCCAAATGAACCAAGTGCCAGCATGTCTAGTCCTTGCTAGGTGGTTTATGCCCAGACTGTACATACACACTGACCTGGCACACGGGGATCCCTCTGTGTGCTGGAGCCCTCGATGTGAGCCTGGGCTCTCATCTGCCTGGTTTCCCCTCTCCTTCACTCCTGCCCACCGCAGCCCAGCTCCGGGCACTTGCTCATGCTGTTGCCCCGGGGAGAATGCCTTTGCTCCTTCCCACTGATGCAATGGGTCCCTTCTTCAGCACCTGAGCGGAGTCGCCCTGGTGCCGAGTCTCTTCTGGCCACCGGGCTTTCTCACCCCCTCCGCTGCTGAAGGACCATGTCTGCCTCATTCCTCTCATCGGCCAGCCCCACTCGACAATTACCTCCGAAAAGGACTGAATGTATTGTAAAGGCATGAATTACGTATTTTAGAAAAACCACTACCGGCCCCCACCAATCTGGTTCTTCCCGCCCCTGCTCATGCCCAGGCCACCCCAACATGAGTTCCGCTGGTACTTTGCAGTAGTTCGTGCGCCTGGACCACGCGTGTCCTATGAGATGCCCCAGCTGCCTTGGAAGCAGGAGCAGGGCCCCGGGCCCCCTGGGCTCGCCAAGCCTCCAGCCAGGCTTCTGCCCACCAGTGCTCGTGCCTTCTACAGGCCACGTCCCACTGGGTCTGGACAGCCCCAGGAGGCGTGAGGAGTGGGGGTAATAGCTCCCGGTCACAGGTGAAGTCGCAGAGACGAAGATGAGTTAACAGAGTCACCCCAGGTCACAGAGCGAGTAAGAAAGAGAGTGAAATTGGAACTTGGGTCTTCTGACACACCCAGCTGTTCTGGGAAAAGTGCAGAAGGACGCCTGAGTTCCCCAACCCTTCCTCCCCGAGTGCTCGGCTCTGCACAGCTGAGGTTAGCGAAAAGCGTGTTGCAATCTCTCCGGGCGGCCAAACCCCGGTTCTCAGCTGTGACTTGATACGTGTCCTCGGTGGCAGCCCTTTCCATCCCCGGGGATCAGTGAACACGCGGGTGAATCATCAACAGTCGGCCAGCTGACGCCTCACCTTTCGCTCCCCTCGCGGTGTGAAGCTGGTATTTTCTGGCTGGCGTTAAACAGTCACCTCTGACGAGTGGCTAGATGCAAGGCATTGCCTCAAAGGCAAACACGGGCCCACGGGAAACATCGATATGTAGAATACAAGGGCGCCAGGAGCCGGCTTCCCCTTGTGCGGCTCCCACGGGCGGCTGGCTGGATGTCACCTGGCTCCAGGAAACGGATGGGACGTGCCAGTGAGCTCACCGTCGCCGGCTCGGGGAGAGATGGGAATGCGGGGCTGAGCTGTGTGGGTGTGAACCAGCGTGTTCCCCGGTTTGCACTTCTCCTGTGAAACTCAGAGTCGTGGGTCAGCACAAACCCCTCCCGGGCCTGTCCCTCCTGCCAGATCCTGCTGCAGCCCCAACCGCACGCAGCGGGTGGGCGGGCATGCCCGGATGATTAATAGCCAAAGCTTCATGCTGGTGTCAGGCTGCTCGCAAGGGACTTCTTTATTTCAGCCCCGGAGTGTGTGGAGGGAGGCTCTTAGGAGAACGCTGGTGAGTGTGGGCAGGCTTCGGGCACTGGCCTGGCCCCTGGCCCGCGCTCTGCCAGAGTTTCCCACAGAGCTGCGCAGGGTGACTTAGGTGCTTCCAGACACCTATTTCTCCTCCTTTAAGAGACACATACGCACTTCGATATGTTTTAAAACATACTTAGCGCATCAAACTGGTACTTTCGTGTAGATTTTGATTTAGAAGAGTTTTCGAAGTGACTTGATTAAAGTAGAGAACTAAGCAAACAATAACGCCGGCAACGGTGGGTGCGGGGAAAACCCCAGTGGAGGAGCTCGGACAGCCCCAGTTTGGGAAGCGCTGCTTTCCTGGGGGCCCAGGCTTCTTGCCGGAAGAACTGACTGAGCCCAGAGCAAGCTGGGGGGTAGCTAGTGAGCCCCCCTCTCTCTGGAAGCATGTCACCCTGTTTCTAAGCCTTCAGTGTATATGACACTTAGGTTGATCAGGGCAAGCAGAGTGAGGATGTTTGGGTTTGTTTTAATTGAAACGTTACCATATTTGGGGACCCGAGGGCTGGAGAGGAACAGATGCCACCAAGAGGGGTGATTGGTGACCATCTGTGACGTAAAGTCTGAAGCGGCAGGAAGAGAGGGAGTGATGAATAGAACTGGATGCCGTGGGTCATCCGGCTTTCGACTCATCGGTAGGTTTGTTTTTTAAAGAAAAAGATGTACAACCCTTGGCATTTACCTACGGCCTTTTTTGAGCTGTTGACGTAAGGATGCGGTGTTTCGAAAACCGCACTTCTAGTGTTTATGTTGTTCCTTTTGGCTTTCTTCAGCCAACATTCGTTGTTTGGGGCTTGTCCTGTATGCCGGCCGCACAGTCATCCCACGGAGAGCGAAGGACAGTCAGCTGGTAAACTTATAAACGGATTCCCGGGCCTGCCTCCCAGGATTCAGATGCAGTCAGGACCTGGGCACCTGCATTCTAACAAGCTCTTCAGAGCTCGGTGTTCCTGGACCTCGCTCTGGGAAACCTGGCAGCGTAGGCGATATGTGATTCAGATGTGATTTCACTCACCAGACACGGCCAACGGAGGGAGACGGCACCCACCGTAAGTCTCAAGGTAGAAGGTACCCAGTGCTCTATCTGTGACAGGAGGAAATAGGTGGGCGGGAGCTGTCACCACTGCCACCCAGCCCAGGGGTCTGAGACATGACCCCCTGACCCTGCAGGTCCCACGCTTTTGCTGTGTTGTATTCCAGCTAACCTGGAATTACCACTCTAATGGAAGACTCATTTCAGTGACGTCGGGGCAGAAACATGTAGCAACGAGGTGTGGCCTCCCAAGACCCCACCCACTACTGCTTCTCAACAGAATAGAGAGAGGCCCTGAGGGAGCCTTTGGAGGAAGTTAGCGGTGACAGGTGGTGTGTGGCTAAGGCAGGGCCAAGGCCAAGAGCTGTACCTTGGATTCCCCACCCTACTGCCTCTCCCCAGGGCCCAGGGTGTGAGCTCACCTTGATGAAATGGGATCAGACCCAGGGGTTAGAGGGGCCCGGGGCCTCCCAGTGTGGGGAACCACCACTGCTGACGCCGGGGTTTCCTTAGGGAACACGCACACTCACGCCGTGGTCTGGCTCAGGACACGATCAGCCTTCACCAAGAAGTCCTTTCCTGTCAAGCCACAGCTCGGTCACCGAGGGCATGCTTTGGGGGTGGGGAGCCCCATTCCTTACAAGCTCAGAGACCCTGCACAAGAGGACTGCAGTGCCGGGGCTGGGCTCAGTTCCCTCATCTGCACCCAGGGCTGTTGGGAGGATTCACGGATAATGTATGTGAAGACTGTAGGGCGAACTCTGCAGAAGGCAACTACCGTTGGTCTGCAGGGAACATCACCTGTGCTAATTCACGCCCGTTTCTTCTTGTCTAGTCTTCCAAGGACACAGAGAACATTCCTGTACTCATTCGTTCTGCACCAGACAGGCAGCGAACTGCTGGGCGGTGCCAGGCTCCGCGCCAGGTGCTAGAGATCCATGCGTCACAGCGGACCCTGCAGAGAACAGCCCGGAACAATGCGGGAGGCCCACAGCTGCCAGGGCACAGATGGCAACAGGGTTCTCAACCTCCGCTGCGCCCTTCACCCTTGGGTGGTTCAGCAAAGTGGTTCACCCCTTTTCAGAGCAAAGCTCTTAAAAGCTAAGATTACAAAGGGAACCAATCATATTGAAAGTAGCATCACTGAAACATTTTGAAAAAGGAATTTGTGACCTAGTAGATTTGCCTCTGTACTAAGGTTTAATAGGTACTGTATTTTAGGTCTTCAAAGACTTCTTTTTATCTTCTGTGTTGCTGCCTTCGGGGATTCCAAATACACCCGTGTCAGGCTGCTGGTGCCCCGTGGCTTGCTGATGTTCCCTCTACTGCATTCTCTGTGAGTGTTTCACTCTTTTCTTGTTTGCTGTTGTGCCCGTCTCCTGGAGTTTCGGTTTTCCTAGTTTCTATCGCTGTGTCTTCAACCTCACCATCTTTTCCGCAGCAGTGTCTCATCTGCTGTTTACCCCACGCAATGTATTTTTCATTGCAGATAAACACTTTATTTCTAGGAATAAAAATAGTTTTAATACACAAAGATAATTTGATTCAGTCATTTTTATATCTTCTCTGTCCCTCCATAACAGAGTGTGTTTCCTCTTACTTTGTGACATGTGGAGTTTATTTTCATAGCTCTTTTAATGTCCTTTCCTGTTAATCCCATCACCACTGCCATTTCTGAGCTTATTTCTATTGAATAATTTCTCTCTTCACTATAGATCATATTTTGCCACTTCTTATGCTTGGAATTTTCTGAACTTGATATTGAAAGTTCAGATATTGTTGGGAGCTGAATTTCTCTTTTTGGGTATTCTTTTAAATGTTTTTGAGCCTTGTCCTGGGAATCAGTTAATTAGAAACAGTTTAATCTTTTAAATCAGAGGTCAGCAAATTACAGCCCAGGGGTCACATCTGGCTCCCTATCTTTGTCTGGCTCACAAGCTAAGAAGGGTTTTTACGTTTTTAAACGGTTAAAAAAGATAATCAACAGAATCCTATTTTGTGGCATGTGAGAGTTGTATGAAATTAAAATGTCAGCGTCTGTAAATAAAGTTTTATTGGTACAGAGCACTGTTGACCCATCATTTCTGCATCATCCGTGGGGGCTTCCCTGCTCCTGGGGCAGAGTCGAGCAGCTGCAACAGAGGCAAAGTGTCCCGTGGAGCTGAGGACATGACCGTCAGGCCCTTCACACAAAAACCTGCCTACCCTCAATTTTGAGGCTTTCTCTCAAGCGTTGTTGAACAGGACGAGCGCGTCCTCGGGTAACTTTGCTCTGCTCCGGCTGATGCGAGGAGGACACTCGGGGGCCTGCGTGGCTGGGGTTTTCGTTCCCTCTGACCCTCCGAGAGGTTCTTTCCCAGCCTCAGGTAGCTTCCTCAGACAGGAGCTGAGGTTGACTCGGCGGAAGACCCTCTGCACGTCTCCAGAGCTCACCGTCCAGGTGCTGCTCTCCTTCCCGGTCCTCTGCTTTCCCCCCTGCAGCTGCCTGGCCTCCCTGCATCTTCAGCCCCTCAACTCAGACGGACGCCCACCCCCCACGGCAGCCCGGGAGCTGTCCCGGCAGCCAGCAAGGGCGGCTGGTGCAAGGCACTGTTCCATATATGTCGTCTGGACTTTCACTCGTTAAAGGTGGGAGGGTAAGTCCAATTTCCGTTAGTTCCTCATTGCTGGAAGTGAATGAAATGCTGTGTTTTAAAAGAAGAGGCAGGTGTAATTTATCTTTACAGCAACAGGAATGCATATGAGAATATTTATCTTTTTTTCTTGGTGATGAAGTCAATAGGTTCCTTCTACTGGAATTTGTCGCCCACGTTCTCGATTGTAGGAAACACTAAGGTCCAATTAGAGGTTAGTGAAAGGAAAGATGTAATTTCCCACCCAT
>PVKM010016919.1:0-26391 GCA_004027735.1 Carollia perspicillata
GCACTGAGGGCCTTTCTGCTTTGTAATTGGTGAAAGAGGATATAGAAAATGAGCATGGACCAGGGTTGTCTAGTCAAAAATATATGCGTATAATGTGCCTAGAACAGTGCTAGTCATTTTAAAGGTTATACAAATAGAAAATAGTGCCCCTAAATTGTGAAGATAATGCATACTTCAGTGAAAAGTAGCAAATAGTTCAAAACCATAGATGTGAGTTGCCAAGCCCATCTGCACTACGGGAGTTTAGAGAAGAGAAACAGTCTCCGATTCGCTGTGCCCAGCCACGTGTGGGCTTCTTGTTCACAATCATTACAGAATTAACAGGAGAAAATCATGACTGGGCAAATGGTGATGCGCCTCTAACCCATCCATTTTCCGCGGTGGAGCCCCGATTTAATTTTTTCCTCTCATCGTCTCCCTGTGCCTTCCTGACCCCGATTTGCCACACACGGTGAGCACGTCCGTGCAGCCACGATCGCGTGACCCCTCCACCTTGTTCTCATCCCCCGCTTTCTCTCGGAACTTTTCTCTCATGAGGTGCTGTTGCTTAAATGCAGGTGCTTCTCTGGATTGTCTCCTCTTCAAACCTCAGTTGGAAGTAATTGATCCTTCTTTATGTTTTCCTAACACCTAAATTCTGAGTCTCTGTAATGCTCATAACTTTGGCCTAGTTTTACTGTCTAATTACTTAACTACACAACTCTTCCTGCCCTGAGTTCAGAGTTCGTGACATGTTTATCATTCCTTTCCCACACCCTCAAGTTGAGTCTTCTAGGCAGCAGTTGTCGATCAATAGATAATTAAAAAAATTTAATGACTTTGTTTGGAATAGTGGCTATAAACAACATAGTTTTAATTAAGTTAATTTAAGAGGGGATTAATTCGTTATATTAACAAAAATCTTCCCCACAAGGGAACTTCAAGCCCAGATAGTTTACTGGTGAAGACCCTTTTTTAAAGTAAAGAGTGAGGATTGATTCCATGTTATTACAAGACTACAGCATTACTATAATATTAAAGACATTGTACATGCCTATAGACTATACATCAGTACCACTCATGAACAAGCTATCAAAAATCCTTAACAAAATAGTAATAAACTAAGACCTGCAATGCATTAAAATATTATACGTAATAACCAAATGGTATAGATGCCAGAAAGGCAAGGTTATTTTAACAACTGAAATCAGTTAAGTGTAATTCACCATATTAATAGATATTATATAGATATTAATAGATATTAATAGATATCTATTAAATATAATAGATATTATAAGATATTATTATATATTATATTATATATATTATAATAATATATTATTATAGATATAATAGATATTATATAGATATTAATAGATTATTACTAGATATTAATAGATAATTACTTCTTAATAAGTAACAATATCATATAAATAGTTGTAGGAAAAGCTTCTATTCATGATACTAATTCTAGGTAAACAGAATAGAAGGAACTTCCTCAGCTACATAATGGGCCACTACAAAAATGCTTCAGCTTCCCTGGCTGGGTTGCTCAGTTGGTTGGAGTGTCATCCCATACACCAGAAGGTTGTGGGTTTGATTCCCGGTCAGGCCACATACCTCCACTGTGGGACCCATCCCCAGTCTGCTCCTATGGGAGGGAACTGACTGGTGTTTCTCTGTCATAGTGATGCCTCCCTGTCTGTCTCTCTCCCTCTCCCTTCCTCCCTCTCTAAAGTCAATAAACATATCCCTGAGTGAGGATTAAAAAAGTAAAGGATACTTGCGACTTTTTACTTTCATGAGGCTTCTTTCCCATACATAATTGAAGATTATGTTTAATCTGATAAAATCTTTCTCAGGCATCTTTAATTGTTAAGCAGTGAAGTGGAAAATTATGGTTTTAAACAGCTAATTTACATACTATCTTTAGGGGGCAGTACTAAACCACTGAAAAATCTGTTATTTCTGTAATGCTATTTGTAAAGGCTAGCATAAAATAAAATTAAAATAACAAAATGAGATTTGTGATGCAGTTATGTATACCTTTAATATTTGTACAGTTTCCTAGGTTGTCAAATGAGAATGATAGTTTGAAATTCATTTAATAATTCATTCAACAATTATTAAATTCCATTATGCACAACACACTGTAAAATATACAAGTGTAAGTAAGTCAATGTCGGCTTTCAGGTAACTTACAATTACCGAGGACAAGGAAGCCATGCTTGCGTGTGTGTGTGCTACGTATATACATACTCCTCTTTTAGGATAAAGATAAAAATAATTAAAATAGCCATACTTATTGATTATTTTTTATGTTTGCATCACTATCAAGCACTTCATCCTATCCTCTGACAGCCCTATTGAGTAGTAATTGCTTTTATGCATACTTTGCAGGTAAGGAAGCAGAGTATTAATAAGATTATGCGACATGATTGGAGATTTATGAATAGGGAAGAGACATAGAGTTTTTCTTTGGGAAGAGAAAGAGCCAGAGGAAGAGAAGAGCTGATTAGCCTGTGAAATGTGGACAGCTCCTCACCAAGAATGCAGTGGTCTGCAGTGCCATGGCCCCTCAACCTTGATGGTCACCCCAACAACTGATCAGGAGGCGGTGGACCAGACGCCTAGCTGATCATTCCATTCATTTTTGTAGACAGCTTTGATCACATCGATGCTCTTGCTATACTGAAGTTTTACACATCCCCCAATTTTTTCACCCAGGAGATCTGCAGAATCAAAAATCCCAGTGACAATCAGTACTGATTTGAGAAATGTGTACTTAAGCAGGTATGGGCTGCAGTGTACCAAACTACAGAACTTTTCACTGGCTGTCACAGATAACAAAATGCTTTTGGAGTATCATCAGACAGTGAAACTGTATTAACAAGTGTGCTTCTTCAATTTAAACTGCAATTGCATCAGCTTGGTGGTTCAGTATATGGCCTCTGACAGGTTATTGTGCTGAATGAGAGCCTATGTAACACAATGGTTAAGGGGGAAGGCTCTTGAGTCAGGCAGTTTGGGTAGGAATCCTTCTTCTGCCGCGTATTAGCTCTGTGAACTTGGGTTCTTTCTCTGTGCCTTAGTTTAGTATTTGCCTCAAGAGGTGGTTGTATGAATTAAAATAATGAATAATAATAGTGTTCAAAAGGTTGTAGCAGTTATTATTGTTGTCTTACAGACAGTAACTGATTGGGAGACTATTTAATTTCATAATTTCTCAGTTATTGGAAATTTATAAAGGGAAATTCAAGATGTGAATGCTGAGAATAGTTTTATGAAGTTTTATATTCTGGTTTAAAAACACTGACTTTTTGGGGAAGTACAGTTCAGTATATAAAATATCTTTGCTAACTTCAGTAGTCATGATCTATCAGTATTGTGCTGAGCATTACATTCTAAAGATTTTTAGACAAGCTTACTTTCTTTTTTTTTCCTAAAAAAAAAAAGATTCACCTAGTCGAGCTTTCAGCAGGCTCTTTGAATTTGGAATTTTTCTCTAGCTCTGGCAAAATTTTTTGCATTATTTCTTTCATAAGGTCCTACCAACTCTCTATGGAACTCTTAGTTTGATCCTCTACTTCTATCTTCTTTTCGTCTTTGGTTCTATCTTCTGGGAAATTTCCTCACTCTCATTTTCCAACTGGTCTATTGGATTTTATGCACTTGTTTTGTAGCACTCTGTTCTTGCTTCAGGGATGCAAATATCCTCTCTTTCTCCGAGGCTACTATTTATAACTTTTTTCTATATATTTTTGTCTGTGTTATAGGCTTACTTTTGATACGTGATGCTCTTTGGGTTCTTGTTCAAATTTAACTAAAAAAATTAGAAACTGTTTATGTGGGTGGCGTTTGTTGAGATGTGGGCTTCCTAATAGATGTTAAGGTATAGAACCCCACAATTTTCCTAGGCACGTACAGATCTTTTTTCATATCAGGTTAGTTTTTGTAGAGAGGAATATAGTCTACTTTCCTATCTGCAGGGATATCACCCTAGATACCATATTCTCTCAGGTAAATATGGGTAGGCACTGCGGTGGGGTGGAAATCCTCATTTCTCACACAAATATTCATTTAGTTCCTTTGTTTTTAGAGATACCCCTCTGCTCCCTGTGCATGGTTTCTTAGAATTCATAATCCATCTCCTTCTACCTCACCGGAAAGCAAACCTCCAATTTCTTGTCGGGTTCAGTCTCTTAGCTGGGTGAGAAGGAGACGGTCTAGGACAGGTGTGTCAAACTTGTGTTCACTGGGGACCACATCAGCCTCGTGGTTGCCTTCAAAGGGCTGAATGTAATTTTAGGACTTTATAAGCGTAATTACTCCTTCACTGTTAAGTGAGAGCTTGGCGCTGCTGCTGGCTAGACCTAAGTTGGAAGGCGGAGAAAACAAGGTGGAGGGCCTGATTCGGCCCGCTGGCCTTGCATTTGCTGTCTCTGCTGTAGGAGAGAAGTCTCTGAAATACAGGGTCCTTCCTAGTTTAGCCCCATCTGCTCCTTTACTGTCAGGGGCAGCGAGTCCCTCCAACTGATAAGCCCCTTGGAGGATGCTGAGTCATGAACAGGCCTGCCTCTTATTCTTTCCTCGTGTGGGCACTTCGTTTTCCGTTTTCTCAAATTTGCTACATCAGGTAACATCTACCCATCTGTTTTTCACTATCCAACACTTGTCTTGATATTGCTCATCTGCTTTTAATATCTCTCCTTTTGTCCTTGTCCTTATGGTTAAACCGTGTTCAAAAGGGAAGTGCTGTGATTAACTTAAAAAGTATCACCTCTCCTTATGTGTATAATACAAAATTTTATGAATCATTTTTTTCCAAAAAGGAGGCTACTTTTTTGGTGATAGTGTGAAAAAATGGGCTTTTTCTCATTTCAAAAAAGTATTTGCATACTGTTCCTCCGATTTGCATTTAGAAATCATAAGATTTTTCTCATTTGTTGCTGTTCAGCTATTTCGTGGGTCATTTTCATGTGCTAATCTTTGTTATAAATTTTGTATCTTATCAGCCTTTCTCACCCAGTTGATTCACTTTCAACTCAAAAATTGAATTCCACGTGTTTTCTGGCTAATGACATGTATACATGGCTACAGCCACACGGCTGTGGCTAGAATTAAACTAACCTGCTTGCTAAAATGCACCATAGAAACTTAAATTTAATTCATGTTCAGCTATCTAAATAACATGGATATAATATATTGGTATAATATAAATTTAATTTCAGAGAACTTCATCTACAATAAATTTGTCACCAGGAGAAGTGGAAGAGGAGGACGACGATGAAAACACCTGTGGGCCCTCGGGACTCTGGGAAGCGCTGACCCCCTGTAACGGATGCAGGAACCTCGGCTTCCCTATTCTGGCACAGGTAACGAACGGTTCGCTTTCCTTCAGGTGCAGTACGACGTGAAGATGGCTGCCTATGTTTCGAAGCAAATCCCTTTTCCCCTCTGGGAATCCAATTAGTCTCTTCTTCATTTTGTAATTTTTCTTCAGTTAAGGTCAGTAATATATTTATGTAACTTGCTCTCCACATATGCATATGCAAACACATACTTTACATAATTTTATGTGGTTGTTTTATTTTGGTCATGATGCCAGTTCCAGAAAACTTGAGTCGCTTATGCAATTTTAATTTTATCACTCAGAAATATTTCATTTTAAAAAATGCTATTTTGAGATCAAATCACAATTTTTATTAAAATAATAGTAATAAACGATTTACAGAGAAATATATTAGGACTCTTCAAAAGCATACTGATTTCTTTTTTTCTTAGCACAATGGAACATTGTAGAATAATGTGTGGCACTATTCAGTACAACCCAAAAATGAGAGGTGAACATTAAAGCCTTGACTATAATTTTCAAACCAATTTGCTGTTAAGTCCATTTTAATTCTATTGTCTCACTTTCAAATTCCTGTTGTATGCTGTGGACCACAAGCCCTTAGGGGAGTTTCAGAAATGAGTAAAATAAGCCAAACAGAGTTAGGATATTAGAAACTACAATGAAAATATTTCTACACAAAAGTGAAAAAACACCTAATAATTTTAAAAAACAGTGTAATGGCAAAGGTATGTATGTGTACCTCCATAAAGCATGGGTGGAAAAATAGTCTAGGATAGGAAATAATTCACAGCGATTGTTGAGAATAGTGTTATATCTCAAAAATATTATTTTCTGTTTGTAACAAATATGGAGCAATTGTGTCTAAGTAAGCACCATATTTTTTTATGTCCGTGTCATGGACAATTTGATGATGTGTACTCTAATTCCAATATTAATTTATTGCGGAGAGCTAAATAGAATAATCAGATCAGCATGTAGTACTTAAAGAATCTCTTCACCTTAATATGAACTGTTTATAGGACTTCAGGACAATTTATCCTGACCATTACACAGGTGGTATCAATATGTACTTGACTCTGAGTTCCTTAAAGGTAGGAACCCTGTATTGCTCCCCATCCATGGTGTAAGCCAACGTAGTCCTGGTATATTGTCAGAATTGAGTAATAGTTAAATAAAGCAGTGAACAAATATATGTATTCTGGGGTTTCATTTCTTCACTTATGGTTTTTACATACAGGGTTTTACTTTATATATTTAAGCATATAGGAGAAAGGAAATTAAGAAACATAGGTTTTATTTTAGTAACAGACCCTCATCTACTTAAAAGTTTACTGATAATTGAATGTCTTTACCTATATATTTTTTGTTTCATAAAATTAACTTGTTTGTATTTTATATTTTTAAAAACAGAGTTCTTAGAAAGTATTAGGGCTATAACCCATTAATAATAATACATGAGTATATTTGGTTCTTCACCACTTTACTAACAATTAATTTTAATTTTAATTTATTTTATTTTATTAGACTTGCTAGTAAGATTGGTAGTAACCTACTTTTGGTTTAAAAATCTTTGGCCATTTTTCTGTGAAGACTGGTGTTGCTTCAATCAATGCTGTATATTAATACTTAAGTAGTTATATTTGCTACAAAATGCTTCCCAGCCTGCAGTGTTTTTTCTCTTAATTTGTATGTATGTATGTGTATGTTGTGTAGTTTTTTAAACTATCAAATTCATTAAACTTCTCAATTTCCTTTGTTTAATTCATCTCATCCAGAAGTCCTTCTAACAAATTCTAGTATGGCTCTATATTTGTTCTACTTGTTGATACCTAGTTTTTCTATGACTTTCCTTTTGACACAGTCTTCATTACACTTCATCCACTTTGGTTTGTGTTTTCTTCTGAATCTCTTGTTTCCACTTTCCTACTTTTAAAACCATATGACTCAGTCATGATATTTTTATACATAATATGTGATGGAAGAAATAATTATTACATTAAAACTATAAGCTGATGTGACTGTTTCTTTTAAAAATTTATATTTATAATTACTGTGTCAAATTTAAAAAGAACCCTTGTTGGGATTTTAATTGTAATGCATTAGATCTATAAATTTACTTGAGATGCAGTATCCTTTTTTTTTTTTTACTGTATTTAATCTAACAAAGAAGTTTCGGATGCTTGACCAATGTTCTCATCTAGTCTTCTTTTACTAATGATCAATTTGTTGGTGGATTTTCTTTTAACATTTATATATGTTTATATGTATATGTATGTATATATAGTTATAATAAAATTGTTTAATGTGTGATGGTGCAAAATTATAAAAATACTTTTGTATTTTACAGTAGAATTAATGGTTAATTCCTTTAATATAGTTTAATATATTTGTTATGCCCCGGGAGGTATGATATCAAATCTGATTTATCTTATAATTATCAGCGGCTTTGAACTCAGGATTTTCTAGACATCTGATTTTGGTTTTTATGAAATTTTAAGAAAATTTTATTTTGAAGTCCTTTTTTTCAGGTCTAAAATATTTTGTGAGGCCATTGATAATCATTAAAGCCATAAACACTGAATATGGGGCCTCATAAAATGCCACTGCCTCATAGTGTGGCACTGGAGACCTCGGGATGAGTGGAGTTGGTGCAGTGCCATTTCTATGTACTCGGGTTTGCCAGATTGGAATAAATTATATTTTTTTCACATTTGTAAATCTTGACTGAATTGGACCCAGCAGACACGTGTCAGATGTCTTCTGTGTGCGAAGCCCAGTGCTAAGCTTCAGAAGCAGGAGGGTTATGGAATCCCAGACGTCATGGGGAGCCCGGTTACCCAGGCGCTCTGGTTCCGGGTTGGAACACTGTGTGGTGTATCACTTCTAGACTCTTCTTTTTTTCAAATGAGCTGGTTTAATTCCAGGTGGTACAGAATTCTGGATGGAACAGAGACTGAAGAACACACTTTGACAGGATTCTGGGCTAGCTCCCCTCTGACCTCACAGCCAGGGTTGAAATGGCAGAGTGAGAAGAGCTAAGAAGAGGAGCCACTGCATGGCTGTTGTTACGATTATTTTTTACAAGAGTTTTTTTCTTAAAGACCCTCATCTTTAGCTATACCTCACCTCATTCTAGCTATAGGTGGCAAGAGATGTGATGACAGGGAATCCAGATGTTAAGACAGGAATGGAATGAAGGATCCCCAGCGCCCCAGTCCCGAGAACCGCTCACTTTTCACCAGATTTCTTAATTCCACCCGTGGCCGGGGGCCCTTCCCTACGGCCTTCGCTTTGAGCTCCTCGAGGTTCTTCTGCTCCTCTTTTTGCTTCTGCTTGAATGCCCTCTGTCCCTCGTCCATCTCCTCGGCCTGCTTCTTGGGCTGTTTCGGGGGCCGCTTCTTGCCACCTTTGCAGCCAGACGTGGCACCTCTAGACTCGTCAATAGATTCTTTTACTTGCAGTTATCTTATACTTCTAAGACTGAATTTCCAGTTTTTGCCTAGATACTGAATTGATCTTATGTTCAGGTTTTATCTAACTTTTTATGTTTTTCTACTTTTTATATGACATTTTATACCTCCACTGTGACTGGGTTATTGAAGTTTTTACAGGAAGCAATTCCTTTTAAATCCATGAAAATTTAGAATTCTAAGTAACATCAAGAGATTAAAATTAATAGCATATGTTGAGAACTTTAGTTTAATTTCAAAGCAGTTTGGCAAGATTTAAGTTGGGCAAAGAATTAGAGGAGAATTCAAGAGTGAAGAGACTGGGAGAATGAAGGCCTTTCCAGAAAGTATAATTAAACTCAAATTTGCTTTTCAACACCCCTGACAATGGTAATCACTAACATTTCCACAGTGCCTATTATGTGCCAGATATTTCGCACATATCACGTCTAATTCTCAAAGTAACCATTTAAAAAAGGAAACAGGTGATCTATTTGAGGCCATAATGTTAAAATAGTAAAAAATCTGTTTGTCATGTTGCTTTCCTGGCTTCATGTTCATCATTCTGCTTCCTATTGGTTGCTTCTCTCCCTGGGTATGTATTTTGGGATTTTTAGAGTTTTATTTGGCTAATAGATACAGATCATAAATGAATGAGGACCTTTGAGAGGGAGCAGTCTTTAGCATTTTGTTATCATCTGTTATTTAATTACAAATATCAAGTTAGGATAGTTCAGAGCCCGAAGTTCTTGCCCGTCGTCTCTGGCCCTGCAGCCACCATACTCACGCTGCCCCCCGGGGAGAGGCCGGCGGCTCTTACCGATGTGCTGGGAGTATCCTCTGAGGACAAGAAGAGTTGAAAGCACCCAGGTTGGCCGTGCTGGCTGTGCTGCTTCCAGATCCCCGAAGGCTGCTCCTGTTAGTGCTGTGGTTCTCTTCTGAGTCTGCCAACTGCCTCTTGTAATGCCTGCTCCTGCTACCAGTCCTGCCCTCTCCTCAGGCACTGTAGGCTTTGGGACTGAAGAATGGGAAGTCTTGAATGCCATAGTATGTGGGAAGCATATGTTGAATTCATTCCTCCCCAGCATAACCGCACCAGGTGGTCCCAAACACTTAACAGTTCATGTGAAGGTTCCTGGTGCTGAGTTGATCTTGATCTCTTCCATAGAAATGAAAGGCAGTTTTGCCTAGGAAGAAGACACGTAAGTGAAATAAAGTGAGACCAGGAAGGCCTGCTCCCTTCTATTCCTACAGCTAAACAAGGGCTTGTAATAAGAGTTTTGAAGTCATAAGCCCACCCTCCCATATGATGCAGGAATCCCCTCTCCAGCTTTGCTTGAACCCTGCTAGTACCAGAGAGAGCACTATTATAATCCACCAGGGAAAATCCTCACACACTTTAAAAATACACTTGTGTTAGTATTTCTGCTGGTAAAGTGGACGCACTTTAATATTTTCTAGCTACTGACCAATAGTACACAGGAGCACACCACACCGCACTGCCACTGATGCACACAGCAGTCAGTACACGGCAGTCCTGTAGAGACGTGACATCCCACAGCGTGTCAGCCTGCCTGCTTGGAGTCGTGGATGTTCAAGAATAGATTGGATGCTGAGGATGCGGCAGTGGCAATACCATGTTGACTATGAAATTAAGAGTCGCCGAGAGCTAGGAAATCTCTGAAATATGGCCTTGGGGAACACTTTGGAAAAGCATTAGGGACCTCTCCAATGTGGCATTGCCTCCAAACCGACGCTCATTTGGCCTCAAACACTTCCAAATACAATGCATTTTAAAATGAGCCTCAGTACCAAAAACTCTGCAGGAACTTCAGCTGGTCTTGCAAAGCACCCTGGCCCTTCAGAGACTGCAAAGGCTTACCTCTGGGCTGTTTTCTTCTTCAGAGTGTGTCCGTGTATCATCAGCCGGAATGGCGTGGGTACTGCTATAAACCTCCACTGGTGGTTTTAGTGTGTAACCGAGGTATTCCCAGTGAGTGAAAAGATCTCTTATATGTGAATGGGGACACAATTAAAGGTAAAAAGAGTGGCCAGTGGCAAGCTTCAGGTGGAGCTGTTGTTTTTGTTGTTATGGATGGATACCATTACAAAGGTCAAGGGAAGCAGCCTCGCTAGCTCTCAGATCTGTGTGGGCTTGTTCCTGTCTTCTGGGTGGCCAGCAGCATGACATCGGGTAGTACGAGGTAGGGGCTGGTGCGAACGGTGCCCACCCTCACCATTTGGACACCATCGTGCACATCAGTCACTTCTCTTTTGCTCACCTGCATGGAGTTGTTCTCAGACATCGGTGCATACTTGAGCATAGCATGTACTCCCCCTCGTGCAACTGTCGCTGCCGTTTCCCCATGGGGGCATTAGACATGCCCTGTGCAGGGCTGCTTTTGGCCATGTGATGCAGAGCGGGGGTGGGCTGTCCACGGCTCTCTTCTATCAGGACAGCTCGCAGGGGCCCCTCCATACCTTCTTTACCATACCTCGCAGAGTGTGCTGTTCCCCACGGCTCTGCAGCAGGCGGGCTAGCAGTGGTCTTCTATCCTTTCTGTTTTTATTAGAATTATTGTTTCTATTAATACAGAGAATAAAACTGTTTTTATTAGCAATGTCTATTTTTACAGCCATGATAATTTTGATATTTTGACACATCTCGAATTGCTGATGAGATTTTTAACCTTTTCCCTAGACATTTGCACTCTGTGCTGAGGCGAGAACCTCAAACAGCGCTATGCTCTATCCTTTTTTTAAAAAAAATTATTGTATTGTTTTCATTACCATTTAGCCCCTTATATCCCTCTTCCCCTGCAACCAACATACTGTTGTCCATGAGTCCTTTTTCCTTTTTGCTCAATCCCTTCACCCCCTAACATTTGCTCCCTGATGGCTGTCATCTTGGTCTCTGTCTATGAGTCTGTTCCTCTTTTGCTTGTTAGTTCAGTTTGTTCATTAGATTCCACATATGAGTGAAATCATATAGTACTTCTTTCTCTGACTGCCTTATTTTGCTTAGCATAATGTTCTCCAGGTCCATCCATGCTGTTGCAAAGGTAAAATTTTCTTCCTTTTTATGGTCAAGTAATATTCCATTCTGTAAATGTCCCATAGAGGAAAGAGCCTCAAACACCAGAACTATGTTCTATTCTTTACTCACTTTCAGATTTTATATGAAAAAAGGTCTCAGAAATTTTGCCAACTGTTAGAAACATTATTAATTCAATAAAACTAAAATATCTTTATTGGCACAACAATATACCCAACACATATACACATATATAAGGCCACAGTTTTAAAATTATTGAGGTGACATTGGTAAATAAAAAGATAAGTTGAAAGTGTACAATTCTGTAATTATCATCAGTATATTGCATTGTGTGCTCACCCCCAAAATCAAATCTCCTTCTTCACCATATCTTTTACCCCCTTTACCTTTGACTAATTTCTCTCCCCCCTTCCCTCTGGTCATCACCATACTGTGGTCTGTGTCTATGAGTTTGTGTGTGTGTGTTTGTTCATATGTCGCTTTCAGCTTTGTATCTCATGTATAAGTGAAGTCATCTGGTTCTTGATTTTTTCTGTCTGACTTATGTTGCTTAGCACATGGAGATTCTCAAGATCTTTCCATGTTTTCACAAATTACAGAATTTCATCTTTTTATGGCTGTGTAGTATTCCAGTGTATATGTGGGCCCCATCTTTTTTATCCAATCATCTATCGAAAGGCACTTTGGTTGTTTCCATGTCTTGGCCCCCGTGAATAATACTGCAATGAACATAGGGGTTTGAGTGGTCAACAGAACTTTATTCACTGAAAACTGGGCCAGAAGACCCCTCAGGGAACAGCATGCCCCTAGTCCCTGGCTCCTGCTGTGTTTGGAACCTATGGAGGCTACATATATTTTTACAACTAAATGTTTTCATTATCTGGGTAGATACCTGGAAGAGGGGTTACTTGGTCATATGGTAACTCTGTTCTTAATTTTTTTAGGAACCTCCATACTGTTTTCCACAGTGGCTGTGCCAGTTTACATTCCCACGAGCACTGAATGAGGATTCTTTCTTCTGCACAGTGTTCTCTGTACTTGTTACTATTACTTGACTTGTTGAGAATAGTTACTCTAACAGGTGTGAGGTGGTTTCTCATTATGGTTTGGATTTGCATTTCCCTAATGGCTAGTGAAGTTGAGCATCTTTTCATATATCTGTTGCTCATTTATTTGTCTTCTTCGGAGAAGTGTCTGTTCAGGTCCTCTGCCCATTTTTAAACTAGGTTGTTTGTTTTCTGTTGTTGTTAGGTTGTATGCATTGTATGTATTTTGAATATGAACCTTTACCCAAGGTGGTGTTTGCAAAATGTCTTCTCCCATTCAGTTGGTTGGCTTTTTGTTTTGTTTAAAGTTTCTTTTGCTGTGCAGAAGTTTTTTCATTTGAAACGGTCCCATTCATTTATTTTACTTTTACTTTCCTTGCTTTTGAGGTCAAATTCATAAAATACTCTCAAGGTTCCTAAGTTTAGTGCCTGTGCACCTGTCTCTGCTCCTGTCCCTTCCTCTTCCCCTGTTTACTCTGACTCGCCCGCATCCCGCTGCTGCAGTGCACAGAGGTCTCTGCCACGTTTGTGTGTTGAGCAGGAAATCCTTTGTTGAATTATAGCTGTTCCACTTGTTGCAACTCAGAGGGGAGAGACCAGGGAACCTCTCATGCCACCTTCTTCCAATGTCAGCCTGAAGTTACAGTTTTTGAGTCTTCAGTTTGTTCTATAGGTCAAAATGAACATATTTTTCCCTTCATATTATTTCTCATTATTTATGGTACTGTGAGTGTTTTTCCTTTATTTATTGAAAGTCCTATTCACATATCAATAGTAATTCTTACTGGCCTGTTTAAAATCCTTTAAGTAAAAAAATAAGTGAATAAAGTCCTTGTTAACTTAATTTCTACTTTATGTTTATATTACTTATATTTACTAAAAGCTAATATTTTAATCAAAGTAACATTTTAAAAGTATTCAAGTGGTTCTGTTTCTTTTTCTTTTTGAAAGAAATAGTCAGCATTGGGCCCAGTATAATTGAATTTAGGTGCTTTTTAAAAAAATGAAGTGACGATAAACCAATTGGCTTAAAAGCACTCTTATTCCACACACATTTATTGCCAGAAGTTTATCTCAGGTTTCCATTAAAGCACTGAATTAATTGCCTTGTATCCAGGGAAACCAGAAAGTATTTTACTTGTAGGGCCTGTGGACTGTCAGAATTTTTTTCCAATCTAGTCATTAGGCCAACAACAGCAGAACCCCTGTTATTTGGCTTGATAACCATCATGTGCGGCTTTCTAGGCAAGTATATCTCTATTCATGAATCTTATCTGAATTCGTCTGGCTGTTTGGAAAACT
Source organism: Carollia perspicillata (assembly GCA_004027735.1). NCBI lineage: Eukaryota > Metazoa > Chordata > Mammalia > Chiroptera > Phyllostomidae > Carollia > Carollia perspicillata. The sequence goes on from PVKM010016919.1 coordinate 14,188, forward strand.
ACCTTATTAGTATTTGCTTCAACACTTAAGGAGCTCAGGTGGCTAAATAAAAGTCTACTTTAACCTGAGGTTAAGGAATTCTTTTTATGTAAATACAGCAGCTTTCTTTCTGTATGCCTGCTCTTAGAACAGATTTCTCTACAGTCAGGCATTAGACAGTCTCAATATAAATGTGTGCTGCCTTCCTCTGCATTAGTGTTTAAGTCATTGGGTGAGTCATTTAACCTCCCTAGGCCCCACTTTCATCATTCTTGAAAGTGAGATGATTCTTTAGGTATCTTTCAACTCCAGAAGAGTTATGGTTTTGTGAGAGGGGTCTAAATGCTCTAAACAATACTTATGAGTCAAGGAATTATTCAGATATTAACCACTTCAGGAATTGTGATTCAATATCTAGTCTTATTTTATTGCTGAATTTCTTCTTGCTGAGACTTTTAAAAGAACCAGCATTTGAAGTGTGGAGATGACAGAAACGGTAGTTTAGTAAGCTGGGCAGTCAATGGGGACCGTGCTCAGAACTATGTAACTGAAAATGTAGGTTAAATATTTTAAACAGAACTCAGTCAACAACGAACATGGCTATGGTAGGCAGATAAATCCCCCTCATATTGTCCCCATCCTCATTTTTACATCCTGTGAATAGGTGACCTTTCAAAGCAAAGGGATTTTATACAGGTGATTAACTTAAGGATCCCGAGATGGGGAGATATCCTGGGTTATCCAGGAGGACCCAATTTAGTCATTATGGTCCTTGTAAGAGAAAAGCAGGAGGGCCAGAGTCAGAGAAGGACGGGGATGATGGGAGCAGAGGCTGACGTGACACAGCCCTGAACCGAGGGGATGGAGCTGGCTGAAAACCAGGAAATGGATTCTTCCCCGGGATCTCCAGAAGGAACCAACCCTGCCAGCTCCTTGATTTTTAACCCAGTGAGAATCGTTTTGAACTTTTGACATGCAGAATTGTACGAGAACAAATTTGTGGGTTTTTTTGTAGGTATCAACATAGTTTATTTATTTTTATTTTAATTGTCATTCCAATACAGTTTTCTGCCTTTTACCCCCATCCCAGCCCCCCTCCCCCTGGCCAATCCTCCCCACCTCCCTCCCATTTCCACCCCCCTTGTTATTGTCCATGTGTTGTTTTAAGCAATTAAGTTTGCGGTAATTTGTTTCAGCAGCCCTGGAAAGCTAATACGGATGTTGGTACCGGGAAGTGGGATACTGCCGTAACAAATACATTCAGATGTGGGAGTTGCTTTGGAGTTTTGCAGTGGGTAGAGGATGGGAGGATTTTGAGGAGTGTGGTAGCATAGGGCCAGACTGCCCCGTAAAGGTGCTGCCAGTGAGGGAGCAGAAGGCGGTGGCGTGGTAGAGAAAACCCATTTTGTCTTAGAGAACACCTTAACTGTCATAAACAGAATGTTTGTAAAAACATGGATATTAAAGGCGTTGCTGCGCAGGTTCAAAGAAAGTGAGGAGAAGGATGGAAAACCTGTAGTAGCTTAGAGAACAGCTAACCTGTCATAGAGAGAACGCGGGTAGACATGAATGCTGAAGATGCTTCTGGTAAGGACTGGAAAGTAAAGGAGGGACATGTCATAGAAAACAGGAGGAAAGGAGATACTTGTGATGTAACAGCAGAAAGCCTAGCAGAATTGTGTTCCATAGTTATGTGGAAAGCAGAACTAGTAAGTGATGAACTTGGATATTTAGCTCGGTGGATTTCCAACCACAATTTTGAAGGTTTGGCTTGGTTCTTCTTCTAGCAAAACACAAGAGGAAAGAGATAAATTGAATGAAGAATTTTTTAGCAAAAAAGGAACAAGGACTTGATGATTTGGGATTTTATTAGCCTATCCAGACTGAAAAAGGATGCTAAAATGTCTACATAAACTGCCAAGAAAGTGTGTTCTGGAGAAGACCGGTGTTGCTGGATGACTTTTTTCTAGTGCCTCAGTAGCATCAAAATAGCAGGTTATTCAATCACACAGAGGGCTCTCTGGAGAGATTAGGCGTATGTCCCATAGGCCTCTTCATTCATTTCAGCCCCATCTAGGGATGGGGTTAACCAGGCAAGACCTGCCGAGGTGTCTTCTTCACCGGAATGAATTCCTGTGACATACATGGGGTACCCACAAGGTTTTTGAATGTGGTGTGATCAGTAAAGACACTGCCAGCTTGGAATGAAAGGAATAGGAAAAAGACAACGTAAAAGAAGGCAATTAGATTCCTAAAGGAATGGATTCTTACAGACAAGAAATAGGTTTATAAAACTACTCAGTAGCAAAGATACATGTTCCGGCAGAAGTAACGCCTGCCCGAGTGTGGTGCGTGACTGTCTCACATGAGATGGACAGCAATATGAATGTGTCATCTAAAACGGCATATGGTGAGCTTGAGTGTGATATAGTTATGTTTAAGAATTACATGCTTATGATTTCGTAATAAAAGATTTTGTAATAAAAAAGGGACGTTATTCGTGCCACACCCTGTATAGTAACCTTTACGAAATGGGAAGTGGGACTCGGAGGATGGAGCTGAGGACTCCGAAGGGTCGTCCCCAGGCCTGGAACCTGAAGGGGTGCGCCCAGTCGGTGCTCTAAATTTCTTGTAACTGTTGACTCCCCTTTTCCCTTTTATTTATCCCACTTTGAATGCGAGTATCTATCATTGCTTTCCTATCCCTACCATGGTGTTTTGGGAGCAAATAACTTGATTTCTATTCTCAAAGATCTACAGATGAAGAGGAGTTTTATCTCAGGATAACGTGGAGTTTCATCCTGATGGAGATGATGAGATTTTGGACTTCTGAGCCGATGAAATCTAGATGAGAATTTCAGCTGGATTGGTGTCGTAATCTCAATATCGTGTCAGCACTGGGGGCCTGTTGAGATGGGTGAATGGGTTTTACATGTGGATGGATGTGAATCTTGGGGGAACAGAGGGTGGGCCAGGAGAGACAGAATAATGCCTTCCTCCCTCCGTCCGTAAATGTCTAGTGTTATGGTTTCAAGAACCTGTGAATAATGTTGGCAAAAGGGGCTTTGCAGATGCGATTGATATACAGATGCTGAGATGGGGAGATTTTCCTGGGCTGTGTAGGTGGACCCAGTGTAATCAGTGGGGTCCTTATAATAATAGGAGGTGATTTGATGGGGAAAGCAGAGAGAAATTTTAAAATGTTACGTTGCTGGCTTTGAAAATGGGGGAAGGAGCTGTGAGCCAAGGTATGTGGGTGGTCTCTTGAACATGGAAAAGGCAGGAAACGGTTTCTCTCCTAGAACCTCTGGAAGTAGCCAATCCTGCAGACTCCTTGATTTTAGCTGTTTAAAACTCCTTTCAGACTTCTGATCTTGATAACTGCTAGTGAATAAATTCTTGTGTTTAGCCTGCTAAGTTCGTGGTGATATGTTGCAGTGGTGAAAGGCAACTAATGTACTGGCTATGGCAATTAGATCTGTGGACATTTTATTGATTATGTAGTCATTCAAGGAGCAGATGCCGGTTGGCCATATCCAGGCAGATACAGGCATTTACCGAAGAATGCATTGTTGCTTTGCTGTCCAGCATTCATTTGATCTAGGTTTTTATGCAGGCATTGTTTAGAGCTTGTGAAGTAACAACTCAACCTTTATCATTAGAAAGGGTCTATTTCACATATTTTAGCAGAGTATTATGATAATGATAATAAAGTTAACTATAATATCTACCATTTATTGAGCCCCTAGCATATGCCAGATACAGTGATAGACACTTTGCTGTCCTTACCTCACTTTAATTTCACCAAGATATTATTATTATAAATTATTATAATAAATTATTATTATTATATAATATTATATTATAAATATTTTCACTTGACCTTGAGAAAATTGAGTTTCAACAGACTAGTTTGCCCAAGTTTGCCTATGATGTTTGATCCAAAACTCATGTGAACACTTTTCTTTGAAATTAAAAGAAACTTTTTTGAAGAGGCCCCACTTTCTCACAGTAAGGTAAACTTTTATACTGTCTACTGCACAATTATGTTTCACTGTAGCATTGCCTTGTTAAAGAGGATAAAAATCACTCAGGTCAAGTGCATTTTCAATTTTACATTGTGCTTCCAGGATGGTTGAACATAGTATTTATCCTACGGGTTAAAAAAAAAAGTGATGGCCTGATAAGAATCTCAGTTCATTTAGAATCCTTCACGTTTCCCCGTTTTATGCATTCACCCATCCATTTGTACCACAAATATTTATTGACTCTTTGTTATATGTAGGATACAGAGCAGAAAACAATGTAAGCATTCATCATACCCTTGTGTTTCTTATAATACTGTGCCAGGTACTGTGAATGACATAAAACAAGAATTATGCTTGTTTTTTCTCTGATGAACCTTATACTTTATTTGAAGTAATTGTCCTGACTGCTTATTTGTTGTCTGTATAAGCGTGGACAAGTAATTTACCCTCTGCTTCCTATTTTTTAACAAGAAGAAGGTAGTTCCTATTTCTAGGATTGTAATGAAGATCTTACAATATGAACGCAAGTTCTACATAAATTCCTTGCTATGCAAATTGATCTTTTTCTGTTAGGTTTTGTTGGCCTCTGGAAATTTTGGTAGTACTCACAGGCTAAAGAACATTGTATATAGTATAAACCAACCTCATGTAAGTGCATTAAATTCCATGTAATTTATTTGTGTGTGCTTGGAAAATCTGTAAGTGTATATATTATAATGTTAATAACTGTGATATCTAAGGCTCAGTATTTCAGGGAACTTTAACTTCCTACTGCATTTCCTTACACATTGTTTGAATTATTTAAAACAAGGTCTAATTTTGTAATAAAGGTTTTATATTTTGTGCAAACAATAAATGCCGTGAGTTATAAAAAACCATGGTGACTTACTACGTAACCATGAGTTCAATTAACCCCTTATCAGATATGTGATTTGTGGGCATTTTTTCCCACTCTGTAGGTGCCTTTTCACTCTGCTGACTGTGTCCTTTGATGCACAGAGGTTTTTGATTTTGATTCAGCACAAATTATCTATTTTTATATTTGTTGCCTGTGCTTTTGGCAAGCAATCATTATCAATCAAAGTCATAAAAATTTTCCCTTATGTTTTCTTCTAAGATTTTTATACTTTTATATCTCACCTATTGAACTTTTTACATTAGAGCAATGTCAAATTTGAGATTGATTAGGAGAAAATTGTCCTTTTTATAATATTGAATCCTCCCACTCAGGAGCATGAGCACGAGTTTGTATGTTTTCAAGTCCCTTTCTTGTTGTTAAGTAGTTGTATAGTTACTTAAAGTATACATTTATCTATATTTGTATTTTTTCTGATTCCACAGTATTTGTTTCTCTTGTGAACAGAAATTTTTCTATTGTATTTTCTAATTGGTTCTTGCTGGTATATGGGAAAGTTGTTGACTTTTGTATACTTATCCTATGCTTTGTTATCTTATGAATCACATTGAGGTTTATAAAAATGCTTAAGATGCCTTTTTAGTTAGGCTGTTATATTATCTGGAAAGACTAGTAATCATGTCTCTGACTTTTCAAAGCTCATAATCACTTGATTTTTCTCTCTTAGTGAATTGCTTGCATCTACCATTACACTGTTGTATATTGGTAGGGTGGACTTAGCAATCTTAAGACTGGTGATCTGCATACATATTTAAATAGTGTCTCTAATATTACACCTAAGTTCTTTTCTATCTCTGTTCTTATACATGGGTTTTTGGTTTTAGAACATAAGAATCTTTAGAATCAGAATCTCAATTCCTATTCTGTCTATGCTACATATTTAGTTTGTAGGATAACAACACCCTTTAACATCATTACTAATTTGTTGCTTAACAAATTGTGTTAATTCTCTGATTAGATGACTAAGCGTTCTACATTATGGCAATATTTTATAGTTACCTATCAATCTTTGAGACCTATCACAGTACCTGCATGATAGCAAGTAGTGTCACACCCCAGAGTGAGTCTTGGGCTTATCGGATCGCTAAATACACGTATCTGCATTCTTGGTTCATCAACTCTGTTTTATTTTATTTTTTAAAAATTATTTCCTATTACAGTTCACCTTTAATATTATTTCGTACTAGTTTTAAGTGTACAGCACAGTGCTTAACTGAGACCATCAGATACTTTACAGGGCGGTCCCCTGTATTTTGAGTACCCACCTGGCCCTGAGCATCGTTATATCTTACTTCTCTGAGAGTAAGGAAAATCCACTTATATTATCTTTATCTCCCTTCTCATCTCCTCCAAGTGTTGGTTATTTTTATGATAAATTTTAGTTTTTACTAGTTAGCTTGGTGGCTTTAAATAATATTATCATTAAATAGATTTACATCATGTTTTTATATCTTTATGTTATGTTGCATCAATTTCAGACAGTACCTCTTGACTTCCTGTCTTGGAAAATGAAGATATTGGCTCCTGGGCTCTTTCTCCCCTTTCTCACTCCCTGCTTTACCCACTGCCTTCTTTTAGCTCCACTTCTACTGATACATTGTTAAGCCAGTAGACATTTCTCTTCTATCCTGTGACGTGGACCAAGTGTTTCAAGTTTTGTTCATAGGTTGGCATTGCACAATACAACCAGTGAGTCACATTTAATATTTATGTCTATAGATGGCATGCGGCTATTAATTATTTTTGGTATCAAGACCCTGGGCCAGTGGAAAGAGAATGCATTTAGAATTAACATTGAAAGGCTTCTGTTACTTTGCACGCCATTAATTGCTTAGTATCGTTCCATCGTGTACTTTTCTTTCTATTTGGATCATGGTATTGGTTAGATTAACCTCATAGGCTCTGTAGCTGTCCTAATAATCTTTTTTGTTGTTGTTGTTCTGAACTTTGCTCTGAAGCCTTGTGGTTCGAATTCCCAGGCCATGAAGACTGTCATATAGCTCATGTTCTAGAGATGCTCTAGAGACCAAATGCTTCTTAGATCCTAATTCTTTAAAATTTCAGCAGCTCTGCAGGCTGAGATGTGTAAGCCATCATTTGGTTTCACAAAGTGATGCTGGAGAGGCCAGCTGGGACCAGAGCCTGTGATGACCTGACTATCACCCCCAGAGGGAGGGAACCAGAAAGTCTCAGACTCACATTTGGAGTCTTACTAATATCATCGCATACAGTTTGTTAAAACCCTAAAGATGATTCATTTGATACTCATACTCAGATCCTAAGCAAGTCCTTCCCTTTTCCTCTAGATTATACATTAATTAAATTTTCTTATCCCATCTCATGGATATAACGTATTTATACTCCGGAGGGACATATTTCCAGGATACCACTGACAGATCAGCCTGGGGGAACACACCACCATGACATTTACCTGGTAGCACAACCAGGAAGGTGTGTGAAGATGCGGGAGAACGTCTCTCTTCCTAATGCCGACAGACACTTAAAACCACGTGGACGGGTAGATGGCCCTGCAAACTGTTTCTGTTTCTTTCGTTCTAATCAGCCTGCTTGTTTAACATGTTCATGAAGATTTTCAGCCTAACAACTTTCTAGTCAGAATTTTGCAGGGAGAGTTTTTAATTGCCTTTCTTTTTCTTGTCGACTTTCTTTTATTATATTCTCATTACATTTCTAAATTCCACTTACCACCCATGGAGTCCCTCTTTTTTAATTTTTTTCCTGGATATCTCAGTACGAACCTTGTCTGCTCCTCTGCTTCAGCCTCTGCCCTTTGCTCTCTGGCCTTGCTGGGAGGATCTTCCACTGTTTTCCTCATGACAGGATCTCTTGTTCTTGGCTTCGTACCCTGTGCTCGATTTATTTCTTGAGTGCACTTGAGTATACCGTTAAATAATTTATCAAGGCCAAGCTCTTTCAGTCTTTGAGTGATGGAAACTTGTATCTTCCTCTCTTATTTGATTGTCAATTTAACTGATTATAGACTTCTAGGGTAATTATATTTTCCCTCATGAACTGGAAAGCTTTGGACAGCTTCCTTTTAGCGTCTATTGCTATTATTCCTAGGCATGTTTCTTGTTTTTTTCTCTCTTGATGTTTTTAAAGTCTGATTTTTACATTTTTAATGTTCTAAAATTTTATGTCTAATTATGGGATGCAAAAAGGCATCATAGTGCATACAAGTTGTCCCTTTTAATGTCACGACTTATTTTCAGTTGTGGGAAAATACTTTTTCATTTTTAAAAATTTTGTTTCTTCCTTTCATTTTCATCCTTCTCTTTCCAGAGTATCTATTAATTAGATGTTGAAGCTCCTACAATTATCTTTTTTCATCTTTTAACTTTTTCCATATCTTTGGTTTTCTATTCTCCAGTTTATTTTTCAGTCCTTCATTGATTTTTATGTTTTAGCAATCATAGTTTTACTTTCAAAGAATTTTCTTTCCTTACTCCCTGATTGTGTCATTCTGAAGGTATCCTGTTCTGTACTTTCCTGACTGTGTGAATAGCTACTTGTAAGAAGTATTGTTAGATTCTATTTCACATCTCATAAAATTAGTCCTCTATCAGAAAAGGATGCTTTCATGTCTACCGGAGAAAGCAAAGCCATTAAGTGAAGTCAGGAGGACTCTGGTCAATCAGCTGGTAAAGGAAGAAACCGTTTGGTTGTGTTAGAGGTGACAAATGCATGACCACAGAATATTTTTTGACAGCGTAGAATACATACTGCAAGTTACAAGTTCTCAGTGATATTCAGGATGTGATCATTTTTACCAGGGTCCTGATTCATTACCATGGTGTTTGAGACTTGTCTACTATCTGGCTCCTATTACTCCCCGCCTCTGTCATACTGAATCTAGTGTGATTGCCAAGACCTGGAACACACATTCGCTTTCCAGATGTTAAGCGCTACCATAGGTCCTTTTCAGTACCCGCAGTGCCCTCCCTTATTTCAGCATCTGTGAGCCCACCCATTCATAGCAGATACACAACAAATATTCCTTCAAACCAAAGAGACATCTGGGGTTTACAGGCGTAGTGGCAGAGGGAATAAGTGACAAAATAATACTTTCTCTTGAAGCTCTTCCTTCAGGAAAAATGATGATAACTGCAACAATAATAAGTCCCTGGGCTGGATGTGTTCTGAGGAGGCATGATGTCCCTACAGCATCTCTCACAAGCAGCCATTTAGATGAGGAAACTGAGGTGCAGAAGGTCAGTTAGCTTGTTTGTGGTGACAGTTATGAAGTAGCAGAGATGAATCATTCCAACTCAGATCTGTTTGGACTTTATGCCGAGGACCCTGTGTTTTTTTGTTTTGTTTTGTTTTGTTTTGTTTTTATCACTGAGTCATGCCTCCTAAGAGAAGAATGTTGTTCGCATTCACATCTTCAGATGTTTCTTCAACAATAGTGTTGTAAATGGGTCGCCCAGGCACCTCTCCCTTTGGAAAAGGGATGTTAATCATGTCAGAGATGTATGCTAAATTTTAATGAATCATCATTTCTATTAGGAGAAATAATGAAGGTTTCCAGTTATTTTAGTGATTCCAGCAAATTCTGTTGTGGCTTATACTGAGTTTGTTCTTAGCTGCAATGAGGAACAGATTCTTTATTTACATTCAGAAATGTATTTCATATTTTTCTATTTTTCTCTTTGCCATTTTCATTGCAGAGCTTATTCGTTCCTTACCTGCCCTGCCTGATACTTCATTGTTTAGCTATTGAATATCTGTTGCTTTTGTTTTTAAATGTGGTTCCTTTTCATGCACTGTAGAGGTGCAGCTAGGATTTTTTTAAAAAAAACAAAAATAGTTTGGTATAATTGAAAGTCAGGTAGACCTCCTTTTCATCTTAGCTTTGCCACTTACATATATGCCTTTGGTAACTCAAATAACCCATCTATATTATTTAACCATTTGTACCAGAAGTAATTTATACCTGCATTGTTGGGTGATATGAAAATTAGAGAATGTATTTAAAACACATAGAACAATGGCAAACCCATAGTAGCCTCCCAGTAAATGATAGGTGTTTTTTTTGCTCCCTTTTCAAAGTATAAACCATTATACCTTTTCAGAAATCATTCAGTCTCTGCCTGAATAGCACCAGGGATGAAAGCGTGTTCTGTAAAGTCCCAGCTGTGGGACCTTAGAAATAATCCACTTTGACTCTTAATTTCATCATTTGTAAAATGAGGATGATGTTGGTACCTACATCCTAGGATTGTAGTGAGGAATAAATGATATTTACTGCTTATGCTGTGCTTAAAGCAGTGTCTAGCACTACTAGTACATAGTAGTAAATGCTCACTAAATGTTCACTAGCAGTAGAAGTAGTAAGAGTAGAGAATTTCCTAAAAATACTGTATTTTGTCACCTGCTGTATTTTTCCCACAGCAAAACTTGTTTCAGTTTTTCCTTATGTGCGATGATTAATCATAATGAAGAATACAATGTGCTGTGAATTAATTTTTAACTTGGTTTAATGGGGCTACAGTCTTTAGCTAGCAACCCACTCTAGCTGCCTACCAGCCACCTACCCTTGCAAGTCTTCAAATAAACATTTGCTGAACAAATTGTCTGTGGCAGGGGTCTGCAAACTCTCTCTTGTAAGAGTGTCAGATAGTAAATATTTTAGGTTTGATGCCATATGGTCTTTGTTGCAATTACTCAGCATAGCATGAAAGCAGCTATAGACAATACGAAAATGAGTGGGCATGGCTGTGTTTTAATAAAGCCTTATTTATGAAAATGGGCAGTAGGTTAGATTATTGCTGAAGTTTACTGACCTTGGGTCTACAGAGTAAAGAAATCAGACCCCTCATGGTTGCAGTGAAATCCACATCAATGTGGATCTAATTGGAAATATTTTCAGGTGTGAAAATGTTTAATCCTGCACAGAAAAAAATGGAAGATTAGAGAAAAATTCATTCTCCATGTGTAACAAGACTCCAAACTGCCAGTTTCTGAACTTTCAGGCTCAAAGCACAATTTCACAGAAATCATTTTAGATGTTCAGCTTAAACACATTTCTAAGCAACTGAAACCAGATGAGAGTTCACAGAGAGCCAGTCTGGATTTTTAGAAGCTCGGTTCTAAAGGAGATGGATATCCTCTGTGGCATGTGAGATGCGAACTCCTTCCAAACGTTAGTGAGCATCTAGCTGGTACAAAACTATTAAAATTGTAGGATTTAAGGCCTCAAATGTTACATCCTTCCCGAGGTCTTTTTCAGTCTTCCCTGCCAGAAGCAGTCTCCTTTCTCTTATAGTCAAATAACTTATTTTTGACCTCTGTGGATTTTTGTCTTACATTGTAGTTACATAGTTATGGAATACCTAGTCTTTGAGCTTGCAAGGTGCCCGAGGGCAGTGTCTCTCTGACAGCTGTGTGTGTTCTCTGACACACCCTGCTCATGCCTTGTACCCAGTAGGTGCTTGGGCGGTGCTTGCTGATTTCTGAATTTTTCTTTCACTCTCATCATAAGGAAAGCAGCTGGAAGAGTGTAAAAACCATTCTGTTTGGTGATCTGAGTTCTAATTCTGACTTGATCACTTGCTAACAGTATACTCAAACTATGAATTGGCCTCAGTTTCCTCATCTCTAGAATGAGGATAATTCCAACATTGCATTGTTCAGTGAGGATTAAATGAGTTGAGATATGTCAAGTGCTCAACAGAAAACCTAACACATGAACAGTAGCCTTTATTATATCTAAAGGATGTATTCAATTTCTCTTTGTGCTTTACCCACTATATGATGTAATTGGTTTTAAAATGATTAATTCATAGCCCGTTCATAAGTAGATGTCAATAATACATAAAAGGCAACTCACATCTCCTTTGAGTATGAATTAGTGAAATATTATGTTGTTTTCTGCATCTCTCAACTAATATTTCATCCACTGCATTTTTAGAAGTTACCATAGTAGTGAAAAACAAAGCTATATTTAATTTGAATGAACTTCTAGAAGGAATTCCATTTCTTGCTTTGATCCTATGGCTAAACTTGGATTTGGTTCTACTTATTAGGCTCCTTCATTCTGAAAACAGGAAACATGAATAGGAATTATAACAGACTTGTTGGAGAAAGAAGAGAGTGGTTTCTATGCTCCTTTTATATACTAATAATGACCAGTACATATTATATATGCTGGAAGGAAGAAAGAACCATAAAGAGATGAAAGGTATCATCAACCTTGTTCCTTATTCCTGGCACTTCTGTGTCTCTAGGTGTGGTAATACAACACGACTCTTCTGTGGG